>CM060329.1:12866777-12876777 GCA_030674155.1 Stramonita haemastoma
GACTGTCAGTGACAGGAACACATACACAATGACAGGAACACACACACACACAGTGACAGAAACACACAAAGTGACAGGAACACACAGTGACAGAAACACATACACAATGACAGGAACACACACACACAGTGACAGGAACACACACAGTGACAGGAACACACAGTGACAGAAACACATACACAATGACAGGAACACACACACAATGCAACCTTGATTCCAGCGTTGAACTTGGTGACAGAGGTGACAGTGCGGACCATGGCATTGGTGGCTGCCTTCTGGGACAGCACCCTGCCAACCATACATACATACCAACATACATAGATACATAGATACATAGATACATAGATACATACATACATACATACCTACAGTGTGGTAGGGAGGAGGAGGAGGACACAGCTAGCATCATACTTGTGATCATATTCTACTTTCTATTCTGTGAATGTCTTCACCTGTACACTTCTCCTCATTCCAAGTCAAAACCCTAATCCACTCAGCGAAGACAAACTATTTTTCTGCTCAAGTTCTCAATGCCACGTCCATGAAATCTCTTTTTTCCCTCACCTCAACTCTCCTTGGATCTGCAAAGGCTAGCCCTCTGCCTACTGTCCACAGCCACTCTGAACTTCCTGGTATATTTTCTTCATTCTTCTCTGACAAAGTCCGCAACATCCGCTCCAAACTGGATCAGACTTCTTTCCGACCTGCACCTCCTGATCCCCAATTCACTGGCACTCCTCTTCTTGTCTTTCACCCAACAAGCGATAAAGAAATCAAGAACATTCTGAAAAAAATTACAATAAAATCATGCGATCTCGATCCTGTACCTGCTTCTCTTTTCATTCAGTGCATCCCACAGCTTATACCTACTATCACAAAAATAGTAAACTCATCTCTTCTTTCTGGAAATTTTCCATCACCTCTCAAAACTGCGATAGTCACACCTCTGCTCAAAAAGCACGACCTCGATCCTAACATCCTGAAGAACTATAGACCCGTCTCTAATCTGCCTTTTATCTCTAAAGTCCTTGAAAAAGTTGTTCTGAAACAACTCAATAGCCATCTTCTTTCCAATAATCTCTTTCCCCCTTTTCAGTCTGCCTATCGCGTCAACCACAGCACTGAAACCACCCTGGTTCATACTCTAAACATGCTTCTCCATGCTTCTGACTCAGGGAAAATCTCCCTTCTTACTCTTCTCGACTTATCTGCTGCCTTCGACACTATAGACCATTCAATTCTCCTCTCCCGTCTCCAGAACATGTTTGGCGTTAAAGGCACAGCCCTCACTTGGTTCACTTTATACCTCACTGACCGAGTCCATACAGTTGCAGTAAACAAGATTCAATCAGCACCTGCCAAACTGGAATGTGGTGTCCCTCAGGGATCAGTTCTGGGCCCTCTTCTTTTTACCCTCTATACTGCTCCACTGTCACATATAATAGACCGTCATCATATCAATTATCACTTTTATGCTGATGACTCGCAGATTCAAAGCAGTGACACACCTGAAAATCTTCCTTCTCTCTTGACAAATATGACCAGCTGCCTTCAAGACATCCAACACTGGATGATACAAAACAAATTACAACTAAATGCAGATAAAACCGAAGCCATGCTTGTAGGCACCAAACACAAACTCTCCTCCATTCCAATAACTTCAATAGAATTCGGCAATACGTCAGTTCCGCTATCCACTTCTGTGAAGTATCTAGGAGTCTTGTCGATAACACTCTCTCCATGCAAAAATTCATTACCCAAACCTGTCAGTCATGCTACTATCAACTACGGCGTATTAGCGCAATTCGAAAGTACCTGTCCACTGATGCAACTTCCAAACTTATTTATTCTCTCACGTCTGGACTATTGCAATTCTCTTTTGGCTGGTCTGCCAGCATCATCCATCCACTCCCTTCAACGCATACAAAACTCCGCAGCTCGTCTGGTCCTCAGAAAGAAAAAATCTGAGCACATTACCCCTCTCTTGCAATCTCTTCATTGGCTGCCCGTACCACAGAGAGTAAACTACAAGATCAATACCCTCTGTTACAAATGTCTCCACAATACTGCACCCTCCTACCTCTGTGAATGTCTTCACTTGTACACACCTTCTCGCTCCCTCCGCTCGTCGGCAGATACTTTGTCCCTAAGAACACCCAGATTCAGCCTATCTACCGTTGGCTGCCGCTCTTTCTCTGTTTCCGGTCCATCGATGTGGAACGACCTTCCTCTCTCCCTCCGACAAAAGCCTACTTATGACACTTTTAAATCCAACCTCAAGACACACTTATTTCAAACCTAAGTTTTTCTCCTTCCGCTTCCATCTCTTACCTGTCCCTGCCTTCAACATCCACCTGCCAAAGTGCATAACGTTTGTGGGTGTGTGTGCGTGCGCGCGCGTGCTGCGTGCGTGCATGCGTGCTGTGTGTGTGTGTGTGTACATTCGAATTTGTCAAAACTGTAAATAGTTGCTGATTGTGCGTCGTGTAGGTTGAATGCAAGCGCTTTGATTTGTTTTTGCAAGATATAGCGCTATACAAATTCCATGTATTATTATTATTATTAATTCCCTCCACTCAGCTGTCTATACCTTGTGCTTACGAATACCTGGATTCAAACTACCTACTGTTGGCCGTCGCTCTTTCTCTATTTCTGGTCCATTGATCTGGATTAACCTCCCTCTCAAAAGCCAACTTATGACACCTTCAAATCCAACCTCAAGAAACATTTATTTTAAACCTTAGATTTTCCCCTCCTGTTTCCATCTCCTATCTGTGCGTGCATGCATGCGTGT
Source organism: Stramonita haemastoma (assembly GCA_030674155.1). Classification (NCBI taxonomy): domain Eukaryota; kingdom Metazoa; phylum Mollusca; class Gastropoda; order Neogastropoda; family Muricidae; genus Stramonita; species Stramonita haemastoma. The sequence continues at coordinate 12,869,572 of CM060329.1, forward strand.
GTGCATGCGTGTGTGCTGCATGCACATGTCTTGTGTGTGTGTGCATTCAAATTTGTTAAAACTATTAATTGTTATTGGTTGTTTGTGAGTTGTATAGGTTGAATGCAAGCACTTTCATTTTTTTTTGCAAGATAGTGTGCTATGTATATTCCATGTGTTGATATTATTAATATCATCATCATCATCATCATCATTACCGTCATCGTTTTGTTGTTATTATCATTATTCTATATACTGACATGCCTACCCTACACAGACATAAAAATAATGATAATGATAATTAAAATAAGATGGTGGTGGTGGTGGTGGTGGTGGTGGTGGTGGTGGTGGTGAGTGATGATGATGATGATGATGATGATGATGATGATGATGATGATGATACTAAAAAATGGAATTTTTTATATTACTGAATCTTGTAGAGGAAACAAATCAAAGCACTGGCATTTTGAATCATTCATGTGCAGCAAACAATCTACACATAATATGATTGACAGATTTTTAATTTACAACCCCCCCAACACACTACACACACAAAATCACACACACACACACACACACACACACACACACACACACACACACACACACACACACACACACACCTCACACACACACCACACACACACACACACACACACACACACACACACACACACACACACACAACACACACACACACACAACACACACCCTCACACACACACCCCTCACACAAACACAACACACACACACCACACTTTACACAGCTAAACACATAAACACTTTACAAACACACAATTATAAGATGCTTTGTCCCTAGCAAAAGTTACAAATCAACACATACTTTTGAATGCCATTTAAAGATATTTACACCTTTTGAAGGCAGAAAACTTATCGCATTTCTGAATGCGAGTTAATTAAGTAACTTATGTATTTATTCGTGTTTACAGAATCTTTAAATTCCGTAACTTCTTGTTATCAGGTATTTATTTGTTTAACTTGATTGATTGGCCAAATCAAAACTTATGGACTATTTAAAGATTATGCTACAGAAACTTATGATTTTTTTATTCTTTGTCAGAAATTCCTTAATTTCAAAATTTAAATACTGTTTTTATATATTATTTTGTGTGTTTGGATTGTTGACGCTTTCTTTGTTTATTGTGTTCATGATATAACAATTTAAAACTTGCTACTTTTATCCTACATGCAACTACCTTACACACACACACACACACACACACACACACACCACACAACACAGATTCACACACACACACACCCACACACCACACACACACACACACACACACACACACACACACACACACACACACACACACACCACCCCTCCCTCCGCATCACAACGACAAAAACACACACACACACACACACACACACACACACACACACACACACACACACACACACACAAAACACGTAAGATGACTGACCAGTTGACTATAGGCCCAAACAACCAGAGGTTGGACATGACTATTCTGTGACCCAGCTTCATCTGGCCACAAAACAAAAGTACAATTATTACAACTTCAATCACAATACCTTCACATTTTCCAGGCTAAAAACTGTTACTCTGTAGCTGCACGCACGCACACACACCATGCATGCACGCACGCGGCACAAAACACACCTGGTACGCACGCACACACACACACACTGGTACACACACACACACACATGCGCACATGTGGTGCAAGTGTGCCATTGCGCTCACAATCTGCTGACCCAGGTTGGAATCCTGTTCAAGGGGATTTTCTGGAGTTAACATCAGTGCCAGCTCCACTTCCCTCATATGTCCTTTGCATGAGACTATAAACCAAGGCCCCATGTGCAAATGTACGCAGAATATCTTGTGCACAAGTTAAAACCTGTTCTGCTTTTGGGAAGAGTAGGCCATTGTGTGTCTGGTGGGAACGGATGACAAAATTTACAAAAAACGTGGACTGGATGTAAAAAAAAAAATTTTAAGCACATTTATCCATTTAAATAAAAGAATAAAATGAGTGAAATTATTAATCAATTGATTAAATAAACATATGCACACACACACGCATGCACACATGCACGTTGCCTTGTTATACAGGTATTCTATTGTTCTGATCAGGTTGGCATTGATGTTATACAGCCTCATGGTTGCCCACAACTGCATGCTAGACACTGTCGAATGACTCTTAAAATCCACAAAGACATAACAAAGATCTTGTTGGTGTTGCAAGTATTCTCACAGGGTATTAAAAGGTCACATACCTGCATGATCACAGAAATGGATGAGATGGAAATAACACAGCAGACAGAGAGGCCATCATTTCAATACCAGATGTAAAATCACCTGGCCAGATGCTTCAACGTAAAAGGATGTACAATTCATAGAGCACAGAAAAATCCTCACACTCATACCTATGATTGCATCCACTGGAAGTGGCAGAAACTGATTACATGAGACAGATGATCTCAAAGTCAGGTGTGCATACAAACAGCCAAACATTCCCCCATGTGGAGGTAAGGGGCCTGTCATATAACTAGCATCCCCGCCTCCTGGAAATTCTGTGCCAGGAATTCCCTTTTCTATCCTTCTTTGTTTCTGCTTTGCTCCTTTTCTTCCTGTCACCTCCTTCTTGTCTCTTTTCTGCCTTCTTGGTCCTTCTCCTACCTTTTTTCCAGAAAGACTTAAAAGATAACAATATTCTCCCATACCACAGTTAGATGCCCTGGGCCCAACTAGTCGGATGCTTGACAGAAACACAACTGCATTTTCGCTCATGACAGACAACAACAGTTGCTGTCTGAACCTTGGGCAAAAAAGAAGGTACTCAGACAAACATGACAGTATGTATGATTCATAGACCACAGACAGACCTCAACACTGGTAGTTACTCTCACAGCAAGCACTGGAGAGAGGGGAGGACACTGAGAGAAGATAAAAGGGAGGTAATTTCAATAAGAGACACATCAGCTGCCAGGGCATAGACATGACAAGATGAATGATCGACAGAGCACATAAAAATCTTCAATACTTTCCAGTGACCATGACACAGCACACAAATCCAGCATAACTCAGTCAAGGGTCCAGGCCCAGTGCTAAAAATACTTTAGCGCGCCCCTTCCTTTTACCAAGTCCAAGAGCTGTTAGTTCCTGCTATAGTTAGCACCAGCTGGGATGGAATGGATAGCAGTTGACTGAAAGGAGCTAAAGTAAAAGTGGGAAAAACTAATAGCCCTGACAAAAGAGTCACATAAAAATCTTCACATTCTTTCGCTGTGATCAATCGACTTGGAGAGACAGACATTGACAAAAACACAGAGGGGAGATAAGTTCAAAGGAGCTAACTCGCATTAGGTGCCAGTTGCAGCACAAACATGACAAGATGAATGATTGACAGAGAACATAAAAATCTTCACTTTCTTCCCCAAGAGGAGAGGGGGGGGAGAGAGAGAGAGAGAGAGAGAGAGAGAGAGAAGAGAGAGAGAGAGAGAGAGAGAGAGAGAGAGAGAGAGAAGAGAGAGAGAGAGAGAGAGAGAGAGAGAGAGAAGAGAGAGAGAGAGAGAGAGAGAGAGAGAGAGAGAGAGAGAGAGAGAGAGAGAGAGAGAGAGAGAGAGAGAGAGAGAGAGAGACATACAGACACAGAGAAAGAAAGAGAGATGTATGACACTATATAAACGATTGACAGAGAGCATAAAAATCTTCACTTTCTTCCCTGTCATCGCGTCTGAAAAGAACACAGAAGGGAGATGATTTTGAGGGGAGCTTACTCACGTCAGGTGCCAGATGCTCGAACATGGCTCTTTCCGGACCATAGCCAAACATGCTGGGATGAGGGTTGGTTTCCAACCTGCAGACAGTATCGTCACAGGTATCAGATGGAGAGAGAGAGAGAGAGAGAGAGAGAGAGAGAGAGAGAGAGAGAGAGAGAGAGAGAGAGAGAGAGAGAAGAGAGAGAGAGAGAGAGAGAGAGAGAGAGAGAGAGAAAAGAGAGAGAGAGAGAGAGAGACACACACACACACACACACACACACACACACACACACACACACACACACACACACACACACACACACACACACACAGACTGAAAGACAGACAGACTGACAGACAGGCAGCGACAGAGAGAGACAGAGACAGATAGGTAAACAGTCAGACAGTCAGACAGACAAACAGACAGAGACAGACAGACAGACAGACAGACAGACAGACAGACGGGCAGAGAGACAGACAGAGAAACAGACAGACAGACAGAGACCCTAGAGAGTGCGAGAGACTGAGAAAGAGAAAGAGAGAGAGAGAGAGAGAGAGGGGGGGGGGGGGGGAAGGGGAGACAGAGAGAAAGAGATAGATAACAGAAAGAGAGGAGAGACAGACAGACAGACAGACAGACAGACAGACAGACAGACAGACAGACAGACAGACACAGAGAAAGAGAGATGTATAACTCTATATGCAAATGTTGTGTGTGTGTGTGTGTGCTGTGTGATGGTTGTTTTGATTGTGATGTTATTCGGTTTTGATATTCTGATTGTTTACTGGTAATAATGCAGGATTAATGTAGCAGTCTTGTTTTTTTCATCCAGTCCCCGTGTGTATGCTGTTTTGTAAATATCATCTGTTCCCACCGGCACACGATGGCCTACTATTACGAAAAGCGGAACAGGATTTTACGTGTGCGCAAGATGTTCTGCGTGTGTTCGCACACGGGCCTCGGTTTAAAGTCTCATCCAAAGGACTTTGGGTGAGTGGAGTCAGCACTGATGTTAACTCCAGGGAGCGTAACACACACACACACACACACACACACACACACACACACACACCACACACACACACACAGAGTCGGTCCGTCAGTCGGCCAGCCGGTAATCTCTCTCTCTCTCTCTCTCTCTCTCTCTCTCTCTCTCTCTCTCTCTCTCCTCTCTCTCTCTCCTCTCTCGTTTTAAATGCTAGGTACAAAAACTTTGCTACCGCTTTTATCACGTTAGTGTCCTTATGTTGCATGACAAAGGCAAAGTGCTCCTCTAGGCTTCTGTTTTCTGTGTTCTTTGGGAGGATCTGTTCCCTTAGGTTGGAATAGAAAGGGCAGATCAACAGAACATGTATCTCTGTTTCATCACCCGAATTACACTTTGGGCACTGGATATTTTCGGTCACATACCTGAGTCTGTGGCACAACAAATCAGATATACCCAGGCGAAAACGACAATAAACATCTCGGAGATATCTTTTTTCCAAAGTAGTTAAATAAGCCTCTTTTGTTTGAACGGTTTTAAACTGTCGATAGACGCTAAATCTTTCATGGCTATTTATCTTTATTTGCCAGTTTTGGTGGGAGGTTTCTATCAGTCTTGCTTTCAGTGCAGTGATAAACTGATTCTTGTTTCCAACTCCCTGGTTTAACCAGACGTGGTCAAAACCATGGGAAAACAGGAATGTTCTAACAGATGTAGCCCATGTAATTTTACCATCCTCATCCATCTTCACTGACATATTATAGGATTTCCGAGTATATCTGTCCTCTGACATTTCCAACAACCTCAGCCAATATTTGACTGCTTTAACTGCGGTAATAACAAACAGTGGATAACGTCCTGTTTCTCCATACACCATGGTGTTCGGAGTTTTATTTGCCACATTTAGAAATTTCTTGAGGGCATAAGTGTGCACTTTTTTCTACTTCATTCACTTCACATAACCCCCATATTTCAGCCCCATATGTAAGGCATGGTATAATCTGTGTATCTAATATCTTCACAAAAACTTCAAACGGGATGTGTCCAAGCTTCCATAAAGACTTAAACACACAGTTCACCTTAAGTTTTGCTTTCATAACTAGTTCCGAAACCATCGTGTTGGTGTTGAGCTTTGTTGAGAAATGTAATCCTAAATATTTGTAGGCATTGACAACTTCGATGTCTTTATTTTCATATTTCCAACACTCATATTGTGCTAAGTAGCCACCCTTTCTGAAAACGAGCACTTTGGTTTTTGATAAATTCACTTTCATTCTGTAACATTTAGCAAAATCAGACAAAACGTTAATTTGGTTCTGCAGACCTACTGGCGTGTCTGACAGCAAAACAACATCGTCTGCGAAAAGCAGAAAAAATATCTGCACTTCGTCAGGTGTCAGCTGTATGCCATGGCGTCCTTTATCACGCATATCTTTTGCACTGCATATAATTGTATACGTGCACGCACATGATCATAAGCTGTATGCCGTGCACACATGCATGCATGTGTGTGTGTGGTGTGTGTGTGTGTGTGTGTGTGTGTGTGTGTGATGATTTTTTTTTTTTTCTTAAATTTTGTTTCCAAATATTCTAGGTCTATGGTAGAACCCCACATATAATTGATTATCATTCCTTATACCTTATGATGTGATGTATGTGATGCGTAAAAAAAATCCCCATTGTAACGGGCCACGGCCTTTCACAATTAAAATTGTCAAGTGTCAAGTGTCAAGTGTCTCTCTCTCTCTCTCTCATGCACACATAAATGCATACATGTATGCATGCACTCATGCTCACAGGCACACACACACACACACACACACATGCACACAAGAAAAATAATACAGTAAAGCCAGGGAGGACACAGTAAATGCTGCTCCCCCCCCCCCCCCCCCCCCCCCCAAATTATTAAGATAAAACAATCTTCCATGAGAGAGCATGAACACTATGTCAAGTGCTGTGTCATTGTTCATTATGAAAGCAACATCTGTTTGTAACCAGAGTTGCTAATGGCTAGCCACTGCATAACCACTTATACCACCAGAATATTACATTTATACCGCAAGCCTATATTCATTTACATCACAAAGATGGATTTCAATTATACTACCAGAATAGTTTCATTTATAAACCATCAATAAAAAGTTACCAATTGTTATCATATAGAAGTAATGATTTTGTCCCGTTCTTTTGTGAGAAAGTAATCAAACCTAGTTATTTCATGAACCCAGTGAGAGAATAGAGACAGCCTACCAGAAAATAATCTACACCTGTTGGTAAAAGAGTTGGAAAGGAGCCAAATGAACATAACTGGCCCTGTTGAAGTTAGATGGAGCGTTGAAGGTCAATTCTCTCACACAATGACCACACAACTGTGTACAGCAGAAATGAAAAAGGTGGCAGGAACAGTGCTGCTTCTGTGTCAGACAGAGAACACCCTACAGCAATGAAAAGCTTGAATACAATCAGTGACCCTATCCTCTCCCT
>CM060329.1:12881777-12894277 GCA_030674155.1 Stramonita haemastoma
ACAGCACATACTACACTGTAACCAAAAAAAAAAGAGGGATGATCATGTACTACCTCTCTCTGACCAGGCAATGCACACTCAGTTGCTCATCATGTTTTCAAGATTGAAACAAATTGAATGATCTACATTTTTAAAGGTTACACATAAGCATTTATATTCTTCTTTATTTTTCATCAGGCCCGCGCCCTGATTAGAGACTAGATTTTCTTTTGAAATCCACATGCGATTTGAATAAAAAAGATGAATGCATAGACAGATAGATAGATAGATAGATAGATAGATAGATAGATAGATAGATAGATAGATAGATAGATAGATAGATAGATAGAGATAGATAGATAGAGATAGAGATAGATATAGATAGATAGATATAGATAGATATAGATATATCGATATATAGATATAGATATATATATATATATATATATAAGTAAAACACATAGCGAAAGTAAAACAAGCAGCATATATTATGGTTCCCCAATATTTCAGCTTTCGCCTTCCTCCATCTTTAGGAACACACACACACACACACACACACACACACACACACACACACACACACACACACACACACACAACACACACACACACACACACACACACGACTCGAAACATTACTAACTAAACATCCCATGATTTTTTTTAATATAAAAAGAAAGGCAATACATTATGAACTCTCTCCTGACTTTTCAATGTTAATTTTCAACACACTCATCCTCAAGTCCCAAAGCTAGACAATGACCCACATAGCTGAAAATTAATCAGTTCTGCAGTTTTAGCAATCGACCGTTGTTCTTACTTCTTCATCATGCCTCAATGGTGGATCGGTGGTCTAGGTGGTCACGCGCCTTGCCTAGAAAGCAAAAAGTCCGGGTCGGAGTGTGTGGTGGTTCGTACCCCGTTTGGACCCAAAACTTATTAGACCCTGAGTGGTGGTCTGGGAGCTAGTCTTTCGGATGAGAAGATAAACCGAGGTCCCGTGTGTTTACACATCACTATTTAGCACACGTAAAAGAACCCACGGCAACAAGGGGGTTGACCCTGGCAAAATTCTGTAGAAAAAAGCCACTCTGATAGGGAAACAAATACATTGCATGCAGGAAAATTTTTTTTACCTGGGTAGGCACTGCACATGTGGCGACGCGCTCTCCCTGGGGAGAGCAGCCTGAATTTCACGCAGAGAAATCTGCTGTGACATAAAGTGGCACAAAATACAAATACAAACCAGGTAATGACCCACATAGCTGAAAATTAATCAGTTCTGCAGTTTTAGCAATCGACTGTTGTTCTTACTTCTTCATCGTGTCCAAAGGCCATGAAGAAGGACCTGCGGGGCTGGAACCCACTGGACAAGAGAAACTCCACAGCCTCCAATATTGCCTGCACAAACCACCACCACACACCCATCAGGGTCTGTCTCTCCTGTGTATCGTATCCAGCACCAGAAACATTTAGTTCATTGTCCATCCACATTGTTGATTATAATACGTGTCCTAATGAACCATCTCATCCTCATAGACATACCTCAATCACTGGGCATCAGCTTATCCTTTGAACAAATAATCCAGCTGAAAGCAGACCATTTTCATACTTTATCACACACAAAGAAAATACATTACATGATTATTTCACAAGATATGATGCACTAGAAGAGTTTACACTAGCCAAAAACAAGTAGAAAAGTAAAAACAAAAACAACAACTTTTGAAAGAGAGAAAATTGCAAAGACAGAAAGAAAAAACTTAGACTAATCAAAAACAAAATGATAAATATATAAAATTTTATCTAAAAAAAGACAAAAACAGGAAAAAAAAAAATATTGCAAAACTGGTACTTTGTTTTGTTTTTTTTAACTGAATTTTAAATAAAACCTTAAGTCCTGTACAACTGATGCATTCACCACCCCCCACCCCCACCCCCACAGCCCCTCCCCTCCCAAAACACAAGCATATCAATTCTTATTCAGCTTGATAGCAGTCTGTCTTCCTGTTACAGGAATAGACTGTTGCATACCTCACAGTCTATTCAAACTCTAAAATCTATACATGTATACAATTTGTCCTATCGTGAGTACACCCTCCATCCAGTGTATTCACACACACACACACACACGCACACACGCACACACACACGCACACACACACACACACACACACACACACACACACAAACGTTATGCATTACAGTCTACACACACACACACACACACACACACACACACACACACACACACACACACACAAACGTTATGCATTACAGTCTACAACACACACACACACACACACACACACACACACACACACACACACACACACACACACACACACACAACCATTCTCTCTCTCATTCTCAAGAATACAACAGGCACAATCTCTCTTCTTTTCTCACCTACCCTAACTAACTCAGAGTAACTCCGACATTTATTCTGCCTCACCATAACACCATGCTTGTCATCGATGGTTCCTCGGGCATATATAAAATCATCAATGATGTCGGCAGCGAAAGGCGGAGCGTCCCATTGGCTGGGGTCAGCAGGCACGACATCCATGTGACTGGCCAGCAGGTAAGGGGTCAGTGAGGGGTCAGAGCCATGCACGGTGTACAGCAGACTGTAATTGGCCACCCACTCCTGAGTCACGAGGGGTGAGGAGTGAATGGTGGGATAGGCTGTTGGGACAGAAGGTAGTTTACCAATTTATATCCAGGCATACTGTATGTATATTATATATATATATATATATATATGCACACACATGTGTTCAGTGCTCACACACACACACATACACACACACATTTGCACACACACACACACACACACACACACACACACACACACACACACACACACACACACACACACAACACACAGGGGGGACAATATAGCCTAGTGGTCAGAACATTGCACTTGCAATTTGACAACCCGGGTTCGATTCCCATTCAAGGAGATTTTTCTCCCTGGAGTTAATATCAGTGCTGACTCCACTCTTCCCAAAAGTCCTTCTATGAGACTCTAAACCGAGGTCCAGTGTGCAAATGTACGCAGAACATCTTGCACACACGTTAAATCCTGTTCCGCTTTTCCTAAGAAAAATGTGGGAAAATTTGCCGACAATGAAAACAGGCCTATTCATACAATCACTGGCTGTTTTTGCCCAGGCCCCATAATAAAACTAAAAGTCAAGCCTTGCTTATTCAGGAAGAACACTGACATTGTGGAATAATCTACCCCCATTTTAAAATCAGCTTAAATTCAAAACAAACGTTTTAGAAACTTTTAAAGAAACATCTAATGGACAAATTGTAAGTCCACCATTAAGCTCAAGGCTACATAATGTCCGGCTGCTTTGTTGCTATTCTTACCCTTGATATTCTGTATTTTTATAAATATTTTGTACAAATTTTCATTATCTGTCTACAGACTGTATGACTTGAGCTTATGTTGTACTGTTTTGGGTTTGTTTTATCTTGTATTGTTTGGTCGGTTTTATAAAAAAAAAGCAAAAAACAAAATCCTCATTTGTTTAAATAATCTTTTTCAACATAGATGTCTTTAGCATGCTTTTCCAGGTCAATTTTCTTGATATTTTGTGAGGGCAGGATGAAAAAAGTTGCATAAACTTAATCTTTTACCTTCAATAAAGATCATTTTGACTTACCTCCACACACACACACACACACACACACACACACACACACACACACACACACACACACACACACACACACTCCCACTGCCATACTTGTGCCTCATGTTCACATGTGCGTGCGCACACCACACACACACACACACACACACACAGACACACAGACACACTCACACATAGAAAGAGAGAGGGAGAGAAAGAGAGAGAGAGAGAGAGAGAGAGAGAGAGAGAGAGAGAGAGGAGAGAGAGGAAGAGAGAGGAGAGAGAGAGAGAGAGAGAGAGAGAGAGAGAGAGAGTAGTGAGAGCACACAACACCAAAGTGGACGCGCGCCAACACACACACACACCACACACACACACACACACACACACACACACACACACACACACACCACACTGTGATGAATTGATGAATAGAATGCATTCCAAAATGAAAACATCACATTTTGAACATATTTCTTGTTCTCGTAAACTAGAAATTTTACTATATAAACTGAGGCTAAATGCATGGAATACCAAATATTCTAAAAATGTGTCATGTTGCTGTTTTCAACCTCTTTCAATCCACCATTTATTGTTTGATTGCCCAATTTTTATTGCCCTGTTTAAAAGGAGAGGACTGGATATTAAAATAAAGATATGCCACTGTTCAAGAAGTTTTATATGACTCTCAGCAGTTCATAACATCAGTTGCTGAGGTTATATATTCCTCTCCAGTAAGACCTCTACTGTAGTGTTATATTATATATATATATATATATATATATATTATATATAATATATATATATGTGTGTGTGTGTGTGTGTGTGTGTGTGTGTGTTGTGTGTGTGTGTGTGTGTGTGTGTGTGAGTGAGAGAGAGAGAGAGAGAGAGAGAGAGAGAGGAGAGAGAGAGGAGAGAAGAGAGAGAGAGATTTATTTATTCTTTTATATCGAGGATAACAGAATAAGCAATCATGTGCTTTTTTTCATCGGTCCCCGTGTGTATGCAGTTTTGTAATATTGTCATCTGTTCCCACCGGCACACGATGGCCTACTCTTACGAAAAGCGGAACAGGATTTAACTGTGTGCAAGATGTACGGGGCCTCGGTTTAAAGTCTCATCCGAAGGACTTTTGGGGAGAGTGGAGTCAGCACTGATGTTAACTCCGGGAAGAAAATGTCCTCGACCAGACTCGAACCCGGGTCTTCAAATTGCCAGCGCAATGTTCTGACCACTAGGCTATCCGCCCCCCAGAGAGAGAGAGAGAAGAGAGAGAGAGAGAGAGAGAGAGAGAAGAGAGAGAGAGAGAGAGAGAGAGAGAGAGAGAGGTGATGGTTTGAATGTGGGTGTGTCTATATCACCTAGCAGTGAAGGGCATTAAACAAAACAAACACACACACACACACACACACACACACCACACACGCGCGCGCGCGCGCGCGCGCGCGTGCGCGCACACACGCACGTGCACACACACACACACACGCGCGCGCGCGCGCGCGCGCAAACACACACACACACACACACACACACACACACACACACCACACACACACACACACACAACACCTAACACCTTCCACGATGAACTTTCCCAGTCGTGCCAACTCCTCGCGGTTGTAGTCGTCAACATCTCTCGACACCGTTTCAAAACGAAGGGCTTGTCGAAAGTTTTCCAATCGTCTGTCCGTCAGCGGAATGAAATCTGCATCCGAGCTTTTGCATTTTCTTACAGGGTCATTCCTGACTTGGAAGGTGATGGTGCGAATGACAACCACGATACCAAGAAAAGGGAAAAGCCCCAAAAAGAACCACTTTGCAAACTTTGCAGCCGACATCGCCATGCGATAATTATGGTTTGCCAAAGCAATCGTCTGAACTTTGACTGTTGGAGAAGTGAGAGTAGCGTCCCTTGTTGTTTTCGCCTGAGTACCTGAAGCCCAGGAGCAAAAAAAACCCACGAAATATTTATTTATTTATTTATTTATTATTATCTTATATCGAGGATAATGGAATAAGCACTCTTGTTTCTTTTTACACCTAGTCCCCATGTGTGTGCAGTTTTGTAAATGTCATAATGTTCCCACCGGCACACGATGGCCTACTCTTACGAAAAGCGGAACAGGGTTTAACATGTGCGCAAGATGTTCTGCGTGTGTTCACACACGGGGCCTCGGTTTAAAGTCTCATCCGAAGGACTTTTGGGGAGAGTGGAGTCGGCACTGATGTTAACTCCAGGGGGAAAATCTCCTCGAACGGGAATCGAATCGGGGTCATCAAATTGCGAGCGCAATGTACTGACCAGAGATTTGATTGATTTGATTTCATTTATTCTTTTATATCGAGGATAATGGAATAAGCACTCTTGTGCTTTTTTACATCCAGTCCCCGTGTGTGTGCAGTTTTATAAATGTCATCTGTTCCCACCGGCACACGATGGCCTACTCTTACGAAAAGCGGAACAGGATTTAACGTGTGCGCAAGATGTTCCGCCCTTTTCAGGGATAACATCAAGATAAAAAGATAGCCTCAACTAAACAAGAACAATTATAATGATCCAATTACCAAGAGCAAAAAAAACCTTACCAAGTATCAAACAACAGGTGAGAAATAGACAGAGATACAATATTAAGGTAATGTTATAAAGAAGGCACTCATTCAGAAACGAAAATAAGACGTAAGAATCAATGATGATTTTGATTTGAATAAAAAAAACAACAACAACAACAACAAAACAAAAACAAAAAACAAACACAAAAAAACATACAAAACAAAACCAAAAAAACAACAAAAACAAAACAAAACGAAACAAAACAAAAAAGGCGCAATAATTAAAGATCAAACATGAGAGTATGATGAGGTTAGTTGACTGAAAACATCAATCCACCATTATCTATCATCAAAATATGTCCCATAAAACATAAGATTTTGATAAAAGGTGGGAAAGAACAAAAACAACAGGTAAGAAATAAGACAGAGATACAATATTAAGGTAATGTTATAAAAGGCACTCATTCAGAAACGAAAATATAAAGTAAGAATCAATGAGGATTTTGATTTGAATACAAAAAAAAAAAAAAAAAAAGCAAAAAAGCAAAGCAAAAAAAAAAAAAAAAAAAAAAAGGCGCAATAATTAAAGAGCAAACATGAGAATATGATCAGGTGAAATGACTGAAGACATCAATCCACTACCATCTAATCAATATAAATCCCATAAAACATAAATTTTTGAACAAAAAAGCCCCAACTCACACACAACACACACACACACACACACACACACACACACACACACACACACACACACACACACACACACACACACACACACACACGCACACAGCACACGCAGCACGCACGCACGCACACACACACACACACACACACACCACACACTCACACACTCACACACTCACACACACACACACACACACACACACACACACACACACACACACCACACACACACACACACACACACACACACACACACACACCACACACACATCTCACTTAGTCTTATGATTGAGGTCATAAGATCTTCATAATCAGAGAGAAGTGAGGAGGGAGAGGGCAGATAGTTTGAGAGGGGAGAAGTGTGGTTTGTTATTTTTGATGCATCATGTGGATTAGAAGGTGATTTTTGAAGGTTGTTAATGATTGATGCTGTTTAATTGAGTCAGGGAGGGAGTTCCATAGCGTAGGGCCTGAGTATAGTAAACTAGTTTTGAACAAGTCTATTCTTGGGATTGGAACTCTTGGCTTTACCGTACTTCTGGAATGATTCATTGGGAATTTGTCTTTTAAGGATGTGTGGACATTTTCTGTCAGTATCTTAAACATCAATGTTTTATGCTTTGTGTAAGATATTTTAGTTCTTTGGGTTGTAGTGGAAGGATATTTAACTGAGTTATAATCCCCTTCTAGCAAGGTTTGTGCTTTTACTTCAGCTGAGATTTTCATCAATTGTCACTCCTAGAACTTTGTGGTGAGAAGTTTGTTTGATTGCTTCCTTTTTTGAGAGAGATGAGAGAGAGAGAGAGAGAGAGAGAGGAGAGAGAGAGAGGAGAGAGAGAGAGAGAGAGAGAGAGAGAGAGGAGAGAGAGAGGAGAGAGAGAGAGGAGAGAAGAGAGAGAGAGAGAGAGAGGAGAGAGAGAGAGAGAGTATAACTAACAGCTTACAGTTAGCCAACAAAGGTTCAGACTTATTTTTTAATTCAAATTGAGGTCAATGCATTAACCTTACCTAGATATAATGACTCGGCCAAAATAAGTAGCCGTAGTACTATTAGTTCGCAGAAACAGTCGTCATCAGCAAACTCAAGAGCTGCTTTGCACATCATGGATAAGACTAGAAACCGAGGCCCGTTATATGAGTGTTATATGAGTGTTATACATTACTGTCGTTCAGTTGGGGTGCTTGAAGATGGAGAAGTGAAAGGCTGTACAGCAGTGTTAGAGTTGTTAATGTGTTGCATGTTGATTTGCACTTGAAAAGTCTACTTTTTGCAAGTCCCAGGTCATGATTTAAAGAAGGGAATGGCAAGCATTGACAATTTGACTTTGTGTCTTAAGAGTTGAGAGGATACCAAGTAAGAACTGCAAACAGCATGTTTAAGATTTGTAAAAGAAATCTCAAAAAAAAAAAATTAACAAGCAGAACAACATCAGGATCAAGTTTGTCCTCGAAAAGCTGAAAGATCCAGAGGTAGCAGACATTTTTCAGGCAAGGATCGGTGGGAAGTTTGCAACACTCACTCTGATAGACTCAGATAATGCAGATATAGATACCTTGATGGATGGTTTCAACACAGCAGTGACTGAAACAGCAGGCGAACTTCTTGGCAAACATTGACCAGTCAAAAAAACCTTGGGTTACACCTAACATCCTACAACTATGCAACAAACGTAGAGAGCTGAAGAAAAATAAAAAAGAAGAACAGATACTGCTCCGACCTGTACAAGTACAGAAACCACAGGATATCCAGAAGTCCTCAATGTCCCCACAAGCACAGATGCAGACACCCTATCCTCTGAGGATGGAAACAGCAGTCAGATTGCTGAAAAAGGGGAAGTCAGCAGGGGGACAAATTCCAGCTGAATTGGTTCAAGCTGGAGGGAAGACATGATCAACGCTCTACCCCACCATACTCTTTCACATATTTATCCCCCTTCCCTACACGTCCCCATTCCTACACCTACCCCCACCATACTCCTCCCTCTTCCCTGTACCTACCCCCACCATACGCCATCCCCTAAACCTCCTCCCCCTTCACCTACCATACTCCTCCCTCTTCCCTACACCTTCCTCCACCATACTCCTCCCCCTAAACCTACTCCCACCATACTCCTCCCCCTAAACCTCTTTCCCCTTTCCTACCCCCACCATACTCCTCCACCTTCCCCTCCCCTACTTTTACCCCCCATCACACTCCTCTCCTCAAACCTCATCAACTGTCCATACACCTACCCCCAACATACCCCTCACCCTGAACCTCCTCCCCCTTCCCTACACCTACCCCTACCATACCCCTCACCTTCCCTATACCTTCCCCCACCATACTCCCCCCTCTTCCCTACTCCCCCCTCTTCCCTTCATCTTCCTCCACCATACTCCTCCCCCTAAACCTCCTCACCCTTCCCTACACCTACCCCCACTATACTCCGCCCTTCCCCACTCCTCCCCTCCTACTCCCCCCTCTTCCCTTCACCTCCCTCCCCCATACTCCTCCCCCTTCCCTCCCCCTCCCCCCACTATACTCCGCCCTTCCCCACTCCTCCCCTACCATACTCCTCCCCCTCACATTCCCTATACCTCCCCCTAGCACCTCCCCCTCCCCCTACACCTCCCCCTCCCCCACTCCTCCCCTACCATACTCCTCCCCCTACACCTCCCCCTCACATTCCCTATACCTCCCCCTACACCTACCCCCACCATAGTCCTTCCCCCTACACCTCCTCCCCCATCCCTACACCTACCCCCACCATAGTCCTCCCCCCTACACCTCCTCCCCCATCCCTACACCTACCCCCACCCTGATCCTCCCTATTCCCTACACTTACCCCCACCATACTCCCCCCCTCTTCCCTACTCCCCCCTCTTCCCTTCACCTTCCTCCACCATACTCCTCCCCCTAAACCTCCTCACCCTTCCCTACACCTACCCCCACTACACTCCGCCCTTCCCCACTCCTCCCCTCCTACTCCCCCCTCCTACTGCCCCCTCTTCCCTTCACCTTCCTCCACCATACTCCTCCCCCTTCCCTCCCCCCTCCCCCCACTATACTCCGCCCTTCCCCACTCCTCCCCTACCATGCCCTCCCCCTCACATTCCCTATACCTCCCCCTAGCACCTCCCCCTCCCCCTACACCTCCCCCTCACATTCCCTATACCTCCCCCTACACCTACCCCCACCATAGCCTTCCCCCTACACCTCCTCCCATCTCCCTACACCTACCCCCACCATATCCTCCCCCTCCTACACCTACCCCACCATAGTCCTCCCCCCTACACCTACCCCCACCATATCCTTCCCCTAAACACTCCTCCCCCATCCCTACACCTACCCTACCACCACCCCCATCCTCCCTATCCCTACACTTACCCCCACCTACTCCCCCCCCTTCCACCTCCCCTACACCTACTCCCCATAGTCCTCACCCTACCCTACCCCCCCCATAACCTCCCCCTAACCTCCCCTCCCCATCCCTACCCCCACCATAGTCCTCCCCCCTACGCCTACCCCCACCATAGTCCTTCCCCTTCCTTACCCCCACCATACCCTTCCCCTTAACCTCCTCCTCCATCCCTACCCCCACCATAGTCCTTCCCCTTAACCTCCTCCCCATCCCTACACCTACCCCACCTGACCTCCCTATTCCTACACTTACCCCCACCATACTCCTCCCCCTTTCACCTCCCCTACACCTACCCCACCATATCCTCCCCCTTCCCTAACCCCCACCATAATCCTCCCCCTAAACCACACCTCCCCCATCCTACCCCCACCATAAATCCTCACCCTAAAACCACACTCCCAATCCCTAACAACCCACCATAATCCTCCCCCTAAACCTACTCCCCCATCCTACCACCCACCATAATTCCTCCACCTAAACCTTCTCCCCAATCACCCATACACCAACATACCCCCACCATAGTCCTTCCCCTACACCCCCCTACAGCCTCACACCTACCTGGCAACCAAACCGCTAACCATACTCACTCCCCTTGTTTCTACACCAAACCCCACCATAATCCTTTCCCTTCGTACATCTTTACCCCACCATACCTCCAACACTAAACCTCCTCCCCCTTCTCTACACCTACCCCCACCATACTCTTCGCCCTACCCCCCCTTCCCTACACCTACCCCCTTTCCTACACCTACCCCCACCATACTCCTCCCCCTTCCCCCTTCCCCCCAAACCTACCCTCACCATAACTCCCCTTCTCTACACCTACCCCCACCATACTCTTCGCCCTACCCCCCCTTCCCTACACCTACCCCCTTTCCTACACCTACCCACCCCCCCATACTCCTCCCCTTCCCCTTCCCCCCAAACCTACCCTCACCATACTCCCCCTTCCCTACACCTATCCCTACCATAATCCTCCCTCTTCCCCACACCTACCCCCACCATACTTTCCTCCATGCATGGTTCTTACTCAGAGAAGTCACTGAAAGACATTAATCCCTAGAATTTATTTTCGTTTCATTTTTTTTTCTTTACTTGAATCTTTGATAAGTCATTTTCAAAATGACAGAGAAGTTGGTACCTGCACTTGTTTTTACTCCACTACTTTTTCCTCAATTGTACATTTTTTTAAAGGGCATAATTTTGACGACTGGGAAGACAGTAAAACTCCCACGGAAATTCGAACCCATGACACCAAGGACATACAGACCACAAATCTGTTGTCTTATCCAACAGGCCACAGTGCCTGTCTGTGAGCTAACTGTAACTAGGAAATATATATTTGATTCAGGCTGAGAAGCATGTAGGATATAGACAATTCATAGTGTGCCGTATTGTGTTCTATTCTACCATAAAGTCTGTCCGAGCCATAAGGCTCATCAGCCGGTGCTTATCCGGTTTCTGTGGCGTTAAGCGACTGAGAGTCATAGACTCCCCCCTGGATAGGACGCCAGTCTATCGCAGGTTAACCCCCAACACAAGGTTGGTACCCTTTTACACCTGGGGGGTGAGAAAATAGCCGTAAAGTGCCTTTTCCAAGGGCACAACGCCATAGCGGAATAGCTGGATCGAACCCGCAACCTTTAGATTACGAGTACAACGCCCTAACCACTAGGCCACAGCGGCGGCTTCTATTCTACCATAATGATCCAAAAAATGTTGTTTTTCTTATGTTTATCCATTTTTGTATTCCTTTTTTTTCTTTTTTGGGTTGTGTTTCCGGCAATATCCATACTTTCGTAGAATTCTATAAATAAACGGGAAAAGCCAGGTTCTATGAACTCTGCATTAGACATTTTTATGTGAGTAGTCGTCAGTTCTACTTCTTCTACGTCAGTTGTTCAGTTGATGAGAACAAATATAAATATTGTCTTATTTCCTTTATTTCTGCTCCTGATGTATGTTTCTATTTTTATCATTGGCATTGTGGAATAGTGTGTGTGTGTGAGAGAGAGAGAGACAGACAGACAGACAGACAGACAAACAGATAGACAGACAGACAGACAGACAGAGACAGAGAGAGAGAAGTCAAGTCAAATTCTTTTTTTTTGAATAATGAATAAGCATTCGTGTGCTGTTTTACATACAGTTTCCGCCCTTCTCAGGGACAAGATCAATATTTTTTTAAAACTGTAATTAAACAATAACAAACCAAAATAACAAAAACATGAGAGTG
>CM060329.1:12899277-12906777 GCA_030674155.1 Stramonita haemastoma
TAAAATTAGCAACAGATTATACATGTCGACTGCCATATGCACAAGACAGAAAAAAAGAATTAGCCAAAAATTAATCATGTGTACCACTATCAACATAATGGTTGATCAGGCAGACAGAAAAATTCATAATACTACTAAGAATAATTTCATTCCAATATAAATATATTCAGAGTACGAATTTCCCTATTAAAATGATGGGTTTCCTTATTTTGTTCATATTTTTTAAATCTGTTTAAACTCAAGCACACACAAACTAACTCACCCCTTTCTCTAAAAAAAAAAGAAACAATTTAAACAAACAATCCCAGCAACCCCCTCACAACGACTTCCCAAAAAGAAAAAAACGGAAGAAAAATCCAACTAGCCAAGCAAACACACCAACACAATTAGAAACAGGGAACAAAAACAAACGATACATTCGTTGTTACATGGGGGGTTTTCGATGGCAAGATTAGTGGCAGCATTCGTTGTTTAGCGGATAACATTTTACCCGCAAACACATTATCCCTGTAAACACATTCATTTGTTGGGGGGTTTTCCCTCAAAATCACAATTCGTATCCTACAATTGGCCACAAAGCCTTTTATAATGCGACAAACGCACACACATACACACACCACACACACACACCACACACACACACACACACACACACACAACAACACTAACACTAACACAAGCCTTTCATAATGCGTGTGTCACACACACACACACACACACACACACACACACACACACACACACACACACACACACCACACACACACACACACACACACACACACGTGCGCACAGAGAGAGAGAGAGAGAGATGTTATTTATTTTAGCGTCTATTCACCAAAACTTATCATTTGAAAGAGTGTGTATGTGTGTGTGTACGTGCGTGCGTGCGTGCATGCGCGCGTGCGTGCGTGCGTGCATGCGTGTGTGTGCGCGTGCATGATGGTCTGACTCTCCGAAGGGCCCTCGAGGGAAACTAAGAGCAGACAACTTAAGATAAAGGGCGATAATTCTGGCGCCCGGGAGTCCATGTCTACAGCCCTTGCAGCACGCGCGTGCGCCCACACATGGCACCACACATGCCACGTCAGACGGATGCTCTTCAGTAAAGAAAACCACATGTGGTCCTTTCCTTCTAACCAACCAGCAACCTCTCTCTCTCTCTCTCCTCCTCCTCTCTCTCTCTCTCTCTCTCTCTCTCTCTCTGGATGGGAACAGATGGCAATATTTATACAACTGCATACACAAGGGGACTGGATGAAAAAAAGCACATCAGTGCTTATCCCATTAACCTCGATATAAAGGAATAAAATCTCTCTCTCTCTCTCTCTCTCTCTCTCTCTCTCTCTCTCTCTCTCTCTCTCTCTCTCTCTCTCTCTCTCTCTCTCTCTCTCTCTCTCTCCTTGAAATAAAAAACATGGAAAAATAAGAAAATAAGTCATCACGACCTTATACTTATGTAAAATATGATTAACTATCTGAAAGATCACAAACAAGAATTACACTAAAATAAAAATACAAATCTCTCTCTCTCTCTCCTCTCTCCTCTCTCTCTCACTCACTCCTCTCTCTCTCACACACACACACACACACACACACACACACACACACACACACACACACACACACACACACACACACATACATAACAAACAATCAATGACAAGACATAACATCTGCACAAAACACACACAATCAAACAACAATACAGGCAGAATTATGAACCCGAAGATTTCATTGGCTGATCTCTATCATTTAGAGTGATTTCCCTTCAGTTTGAATTTTAACTATTCATGGGCTCTGACATATATTTTTTTTAATGCGAAATGAAAATTACTTGTCCAGTCTAGAGTGCGTGCTTCTGCCAATAAGCAAGCTGTTCCATTTAATTTTCTTTTCATGATGCATGGCTGCATACTTCATGAAGTAAGGCCAATAAGGGGATCTTTCCAATATACAAAAAGCACAGAGCTCTCTCTCCCTCTCCCCTTCTCCCCCTGTGTGTGTGTGTGTGTGTGAGAGAGAGAGAGAGAGAGAGAGAGAGAGAGAGAGAGAGTGTCTGTGTAAAGAGTACAGTTGCATAAAAATGATGAAAAGGTTGACTACACTTTGACTACACTTCTATTTGTGTCACATGCAGTGTTGTAAACGTTTTCATGCAAATTATATACGTTACAGCTGATTTTGTTTGCTGAAATTCTTCATGCCCCAAGAGAGGTTATCAAAGGCCAATTGAATCTTGTGTGTGCTCGCACACACACACTGTGAGGCATTATCTGCATTCGTTTTCATAGAATGAAGGTTACTCATAATTATGTTCCTAATAATAGTAAACCTCACATATCAATTTTACAAAATGATTCCTTGTTTTGAAGAAAGCTCTATTTCTTCCATAAGTACACTAATCGTGAAGTCTTTTTGGGGGGTCACAAGGTTTTCGTTGTTAGGGGAGGGGGGGGGGGTCGCAAAAAAAGGAAAAAAATAAAATGTCCCAGTACTTTACTTCATCTACAAGCACTTTTTCATTCTAAACAACAATACTGCTTCCTTCCACAGGACAATCTTTTATTCAAAAGTGAACCTGCCAACTTTTTTGGCAAGTAGACCTGAATAAAGAATCTTTTCATCGTCATCTTTAATCTTAACATACACCTCTTATTTTAGGTAACTTTCTTGTGAAAATAGACCACAGATTACAAAGATAGACTGTTCTCTTCAGACAGACACTGCAATCTTTCATACACAGAGCATTTTTTTACATCAAAGTATTCCTTTCTTCCTTAAGTTGTCAGACTTACCAGTTTTCAGTTCTTTCTCTCTCACAATTTTGTTGGGGGGGTTTTTAACACCATTTCAAATCAGAATAAGTATGTCTTTCAAATAACCATAGACAATATCAAATAAAGCTGTACTCTTTTGATTTTTGCACCATCAAAATTAAATACAGTTTTCATCAAAGTTGAATGAACG
This sequence comes from Stramonita haemastoma, assembly GCA_030674155.1. Classification (NCBI taxonomy): domain Eukaryota; kingdom Metazoa; phylum Mollusca; class Gastropoda; order Neogastropoda; family Muricidae; genus Stramonita; species Stramonita haemastoma. Next base: position 12,902,248 of record CM060329.1, read on the forward strand.
GTGTTTCGTTACAAAACCTTGGAATCAAGTTGTGAAGGCTGGTTACAACAAGGTATTTTATGACTCTTTTTTCCACAAATCCCTCAGGTAGAAAGGATGCGTCTCCTCCCAATGATTTTACACTGAGTTTTCCTCTGGAAGAACAACGACATCAAACAAGCTGGGGGGGGGGGGGGGGGGGTGTTCCATGATGAAAGAAAACAGCTGATCTCAAAGGTCTTGTGTTTTTCGAACAACAAAAAAAAAAAAAAAAAAAAGAAAGAACGTAATTGATTGTAGGCCATACTGGTTAAAATGTGAAAAGGACAGAAAAAAGGCAGATGGTTAATATTATGATAAATTAACGTAATGTACAAAACTTCCTAAGATTGGGTGGGTCAGTGGCCTAGAGGTAAAGCCCCTGCCTAGAAAGTGAAATGTCCGGATCGGAAGTGTGCGGTGGTTCGAAGCCCGTCTGGGCCCAAAACATTTACCCCATCCAAAAGACCATGAATAGTGGTCTGGGTGCTAGTCTGTCGGATGATACGCTAAACTGAAGTCCCATGTGTTACACAAAATAATTTATCCCTCGTAAAATGGCAACAAAAGAGTTGTCCCTGGAAAAAAATTAGTAAAAGCTACTCTGATAGGGAAACAAATACAGCTGCAGACAGGAAAAAAATAATGGGTGGCGCTGCTCTTGTGGCGACGGGGAGAGCAACCCGAATTTCACGAAGAGAAATCTGCCATGACTTAAATTGGTGTAACATGTAAATAAATAAATAAATGACAGTCTTCTCAGAAGGCTGGAGGGGGGGTTTCAAACCGAGCCTAAAGGAATGAAAGGAGAGTTTGATTACTGTACGGAAGAAATAAGTAAATAGGTAGCTGTCTTCTTTTCCCCCGTTATGACACCAGGGCTGAAGATCACAGTGACTTCTGTTTCACGTGGGGTTGACAACAAAGGCCATATCAGCGCAGGAAAACTGACAAATGACCCATACTCTCTCTCTCTCTCTCTCTCTCTCTCTCTCTCTCTCTCCTCTCTCTCTCTCTCTCTCTCTCTCTCTCTCTCTCTCTCTCTCTATCTATCTATCTATCTATCTATCTATCCCTAGTCTGGCGACCGTGGGGGCACCCACCAAGACTTGACAACCAGTTCCCTCCATTCCTCTCTCTGTTCTGCCTTTCTCAGGGTATAGTTGAGTTCTAGGCCTGCCCATTCGCTGATGTTGTCCTCCCATCTCTTTCTTGGTCTGCCTCTTTTTCTTCCTCCTTGGACAGTGCCTTGCAGTATTGTTTTTGCAAGTCCCTTTGGCCATCCACACACAGTGATCTCTGTTTCACGAAACTGTGACAACAAAGGCCACATATTATTAGTGCGTGGAAAATTGGCGAATGAGCCTTCCACACACGTGAGAGGGTCACCTGGCATAGCGTGTTATGTTTACTCTTGAGCCAGAGTCTCTGTGGCCCAGTTGTCTGATGTCGCTGTTCCACTAAGGTGACAACAACAGACCATACAATGAATGGACAGGCACGGCCCAGGCCAAAAGCTGTGTCAGTTATTGATGTAAGCTAAGTGCCAAGACCTACATAAAAATGTTATGTTGTTACATGTTGTGTTGAGATTGTCTTCCCCCATGACAAACTCTTAGTATAACAACTTGCACTCTCCTTTAAATAGAAAAAAAAATCCTCTGAAGTCGGAGTATGGCTGTCCATGGGGTAAGGTACTTGAAAAGAGTCAACAGGCAAACTTCTCATCCAGTGTATATTTTCAATCTCACAGTGATTCCCAGATGGGATGAGTGAGACAGACAGAATGCATGTTCTGGGTGACCCCCAGGGTGTTAAGCTAGGGAATGCACAGCAACAACAACATAACTGGATGCCTGACGTTCCACCCTGCATGACGTCACTGAAGTGATGAGGTCAACCAAAGCCAATGAATGCGTCAGGCCCTCATGACTTTGCTAACACAGGATGACAAATGAGCTCAAGATGAGCAATGTCACGCACCTCTTAATGCAAATGAGTTCTGTACTTCGTGAGGGTGTAAAGGAGATTTTTTTTAATCGAGAAAGGGGTAGAGTGGTAAATCGTGGAATGAGAGGGATAGGGATGGGGACGGTGAGGAAAGGGGGAGGGGGGGGGGGGAGATGACGGACATGCTGTGCTCCCCCCCCCCCTCTCTCTCTCTCTCTCTCTCTCTCTCTCTCTCTCTCTCTCTCTCTCTCTCTCTCTCTCTCTCTCTCTCTCTCCTGTGTCACAAGAGTAACCCTAAGGTTATTTAATTTACAACTACAACAGTTACAGAATTTCGTCGTATTAGCGATCACTGGACACTGCGGACACCGCAGTCATTCGATCGCTTGATGACAAAAAAACCTCCGCAAAAAAGGTGTGGGGGGGGTTTAATACAAGCTACGTTCTCGTGAGAGGAATCGGAAATAACTCCCTGGACAAAAGACCAATCGAGAATCTCTTGCGTTAGCAGAGAAAACCCCAGAAAGAGATGACGTGAACAACATATAGCACATCCATATGACGTAATTCGCGTCTTGTGACAGTACTTCATCTTTCGTATGGGAGTTATGTAGTTATCATTCTCAGAGACAAAATTATTACCATACCAATCAAATAAAAATCAATCAATCAATCAATCATTAGAAAGAAGAGGAAGATGTAGATGAAAAAAAGGAAAAAGGAGCGTAATTGGAAGAATAAAGTGTGTAAGCAGTCACCACTGCTGCTACAACTAACTCACGATAAAAACCAAGAAGGAAAAATGCATAGGCCTACACTACAATCTTATATTATGCATTCAAAGCCATCATTATTATTCATACTTCAGTTTCGATAACCACAGTAGAAAAGCTGTACATGCGTTTATGTAAAACAATCAAAAGCCAAACAGCTACACAAGTCTGACAAACTACTTCACACACACACACACACACACACACACACACACACACACACACCACACACACACACACACACACACACACACACACACACACACACACACAATTTATTTATTTATTTATTTATTTATTATGTATCATAATGCTAACACAGAGAGATCACAACAGTCGCCTCACCCTACTTGAGAGCTCAGTTCTAATATCGCTGGACTGATTTCTGTACAAGGCATCTCTGCAAGGTAAAGGTAAGGTACCGTTTGCGCGCCTTGGCTTCAGTACAGTCCCCTGAGTTCACCCAGCTGTAAATGGGTACCTGCCCTCTTTAGGGACAGGGAAGGTAAAGCAGCGAGGGAGAAGAGATGGGCGCCGCCCTCAATATGCTGGCCCCTAGAGAAGCCGAGGTCTCTGATGCCTCGCTCCCCTACGACCGCCTAGGTTATGGGACACCTTTACCGTTACCTTTTACAAGATCTACTAAGCAAACTTCACAGTCAACACACCCTAATCCAAACCAGAGCTTCGTGGACTTCAGTAATGTACCCCTACCACCCACCCCTCCAGAAAGTGTAAGCCTCCTGTCCAGAGAGTCCTAGTCTGTCACTAAAGACTAAGCTGTAGAGTGGAATTCCATCAGTGGGAAAGAAAGCCACTGATCATACAGCCTCTCACTTTGCTGTTGCCACCAGCATCAAAGGTTTAGTCAAGAACTGTGATTATATATATAAAGTCCAGGCGCTGAAGGCATAATACAAGACAATACCACACATAACAATGCAATATAACACAAGTAGAATAAAATAAAATACAACACAATACAAATTTTAGCATTGAATAAAACCAGAAAGACAAACATCCAAATTTCAATTCCTGTCCTGCCCCAGCCTATAATCAACACTGCACTCCCCTCAGTACATAAACAACAAGCCGTTAACTTCTCTCCCTTAACTCCTTGAGGAGTCATTGTGGGGGGGGGGGGTGCTCTATACTTTTCAGGCTGTGTGTCTTGGAGTCGGTTGAACCTGGCGGAGCCCATTTCCATCCATGTTGCATGCTGGGTGTGTTCGTGTCATCTATGCCACAGGCCATAGTTGGCCTACACTTGTAGGAAAGACAACTGTTCACTTTAGGGGTCAGACAATCAGACAGGCAGAGAGACAGAGAGAGAGACACACAAACACAACACACACACACACACACACACACACACACACACACTATCTACACACACACACACACACACACACACACACACACACACACACACACACACACACACACACACACACACACACACACACACACACAGACGGTTTAGCGGCGGGACTCGAACTCACACCCTCAAGTGTATTCCAGATCAGACGTGCGACTTTTACCCACTGGGCCAAAGAGATGTACGTAGACAGTTATCAACTGCTGTCTCCTAAGAAGCAGATGTTTCGTTCCTAGGCTAGAGCTTGGAGGGTTGGTTACCAATGGTGAGATTTTACCCGTGTGACCGTTTTCACCCACCATGAAGGTAGCGGCACTCCGACTTCGGGGATGTTGGCTCGGTATGATCGTGTTTCTGTAACCCACCAAACGCTGAGATGAAATACGGGATTTTCAACATGCATATTCGATC
>CM060329.1:12909277-12914277 GCA_030674155.1 Stramonita haemastoma
TGTAATAAAAACAATAAAATCAGATCAACGATTTTAACACATAAATGTACAATAAACGAATATATGAATAAGTAAATTAAAAATAAATATGAATAAATAAATTGTAAATAAAATAAAAGTAACAGAATCAATCAAATGCACAATGGATTAAAAACAAAAACGACATACACACAAAACGAACCAGCAGTCACACACGCACAAAATCCCAGTACATCAAAAATCAATACATCTTTCACAAACGCATCAATTCAAATCAATAAATCAAATCAGTCAATAGCTACATCAATGAAATCTCACACAAAATGTGGAGGGAAAGGAAGGAGTTTAAAAATAAAAAAAAGCATGGAATAAAATCTTCAAGCTATATCCACCGAGGCAACACAAATTCAACACAGAACACACACTACACACGAGGCACTATTATAAAGTTTGCTGTCTGTATAAAAACTTGCTATCTTTAGCAAACACTACGGACTCTCATAAACAAAACAAAAAAATAAAAATAAAAAAGGAATGACATAAAGAGAAAAGAAATAGCACAACATTCATCCCTTCAACATTGCAACGAGGAGTATGGATACACGAAAACAAACACACATAGACACACACACACAAACACACACTGAACAATATTTCAGCTTTGAGAAGGCACTTGATGTGTAAGGTAGACAACCCCATCCCTCCTCCTATCCCCATCCACCCCACCCACCCCACCCGTGTTAACAACCTCCCCCTTCCCTTCCCCTCCTCTTAGGACGGAATTCCAACAGCACAAAACTTTGTTAGTGCACAAGCAACGATCAACACAGAATGAGTCAACAACTTTTTGATGGTTTTTTTTTCTTCTACAGAGCTTAAAATAGAGGAAGGCAGTAAGGGATGGAGGGGGGGGGGGGGGAGTTGTAAAGGGTGGGGATGGGGAACGGAACACGTTAAAAAGGCGGGTAGCGGGTGTAGGTGTGGGGAGGGGGGGGGGAGATGGGGAGGGAAAGCGAGAAATATAGAAGCCTCTGCCATAAACCTGATGAATAAGGAAGAGGGAGAGTGGGTGTAAAAGTAGGACAAACACACGAAAGTGAAAGGAGAGGAGAGAGAGAGAGAGAGAGAGAGAGAGAGAGAGAGAGAGAGAGAAGAGAGAGAGAGAGAGAGAGAGAGAGAGAGAGAGAGAGAGAGAGAAGAAGAAAGAAGAAGAAGACAAAAACGATCTTGGCAAACAGCAATGTGGCGAGAAAGTCAGCAGGAATGTCGGTGGCGGCTGGAATGGAGGCCGCTTCAGGTTGTCTCCCTTTACTTCTCTTGTTACTCCTCACTCACTCTCTAGGACTATACCTGCAGACCTCAACACGGGGGTGTGGGATGGGTGATCTGCCCCTGTCGACATACATGCCAAGAGTTCTCTGCCCTGCAGACTGCTGAGGTTCTTGCCCCTTGCGGGCCGCGGCCTCACGCGCCCCCGGTGACCTTGCTCGCCGCTTTTCCCGCCGTCTTCTGGCCCGCGGGCACCGCTTTCTTCGCTCCTGCCGCCGCAGCCGCTGCTGCTGCCGGTTTTTTCGCCGCTACCACCGGTTTTTGCCCTGGTTTGGGAGGAGTCGCCACCGGTTTTTGCCCTGCTACCGGTTTCTGAGCAGCCACAGGTTTGGCAGGGACCGGTTTCTTGACGGGAAGTTTGGGGACCGGTTTCTGGCCTGTGGGGGCTTTCTGAGCGGCGGCTACCGGTTTCTTTGCCGCTACCACCGGTTTCTGCACCGGGACCGGTTTCTTGGGCTGGACCGGTTTCTTCCCGGAGCCTTGTTGCTGCTGCTGCAGTTTGGCTTTAGCGGCTTGCAGTTTGGCGGCTTGCATCTTGGCAGCTTGCAGTTTGGCGGCTTGCAGTTGTTGCTGCTGTTTGGGTAGGACTTTGGGCTGTTGAGGTTTTCCCTGGGTTTTGGCTGCCTGCTGCGCGGTCTTCTGAGGAGCAGGGGGAGTCTTCACTGCAGGCTTCTGTCCTCCTTTCCCTGCCGGCTGGGACTTGGCGGGGGCTGCTGGAGCTTGCCCGCAGGTTTGCCAGAACTTTTCTCCTTCTTCTTCTTGTCGTCTCATCATCATCATCATCGTCTCATCGTCATCGTCATGATGATCCTTATCCTTCTTCTTCGGACTGCCTCCGAAGATTTTGGTTTTGATGAGGTCGAAAAGGTCGTACTCTTCTTCGTGGGGTTTCTGCTGGACTGGCGCGGCCTTGGAGGACTTCTTCTTGTCCTTGCCCGCCATGGCCACCTGGATCATCTCCCGCAGGACTTTGGCCACGCGGCTCCAGAACGTCACGTCCCGGGTCTTCTTCTTGGCCTTGGTTTTGGAGGGGCACGTGTCCTTGGTGCAGTGGCCATCCTGCCCGTCCCTGATGCCGTCCCCGTCGTCATCGTCGTCCAGGTAGTCCGGAATCCCGTCTCCATCTTTGTCCTGCTGTTTGTCCGGAATTCCATCGCCGTCCGCGTCCGCATCGAGATAATCCGGAATTCCGTCTCCTCAGTGTCTTCTTCAAGATCTGGAATCCCATCGTTGTCGTCGTCGTCGTCAAACTTGTCCGGGATTCCGTCCCCGTCCGAGTCCGGAAGCTTGTCAGGGATTCCGTCGCCATCTGCGTCAGTGTCCAAGTAGTCCGGAATTCCGTCACCGTCAAAGTCTTCTTTGTCATCCGGAATTCCGTCTCCGTCATCGTCGTTGTCCAGGATATCGGGAATGCCGTCGTTGTCGTCATCATCGTCCAGGTAATCCGGGATTCCGTCGCCATCGGAATCTTTTTCCATAAAGTCCGGGATTCCGTTTCCGTCTTTGTCAGTGTCCTTGGAGTCTGGGATTCCGTCATTGTCGTCATCGTCATCTAGATAATCCGGAACTCCGTCACCATCTGTGTCGTCTTCTTCGTCATCCGGCACGCCGTCGCCATCTGCATCTTCATCTTCACTGTCCGGGATTCCATCGCCGTCATCGTCGTCATCTAGATAATCCGGAATTCCGTCCCCATCTGTGTCAATCTGCTGTATGTCTGGAATTCCGTCACCATCATCATCGTCGTCTTCATCATCTGGGATTCCATCATTGTCGTCGTCGTCGTCAATGTAGTCCGGAATTCCGTCCCCATCAGTGTCGATCTGTTTGTAATCAGGCACTCCATTTTCGTCTAAATCGATTTTTCCCAAATCATCCGGAACATCATCGTCATCGTCGTCTTCCTGAGCATCAGGTATACCATCGCCATCATCGTCGTTATCTAGATAATCCGGAACACCATCACCATCCGTATCAATTTCCAGGTAGTCCGGAATTCCGTCCCGTCACTGTCGCCTTCCAAACTGTCCGGAATGCCATCGCCATCGGCGTCATCATCTAATTCATCAGGTATTCCATCATTATCATCGTCGTCATCGAGGTAGTCCGGAATTCCGTCCCCATCGGTGTCAATTTCTTGTTCATCGGAATTCCGTCTCCATCATCATCATCGTCCAGCTCATCAGGAATGCCGTCATTATCGTCATCGTCGTCTAAGTAGTCTGGGATTCCGTCTCCATCCGTGTCGATTTCCTGATCGTCCGGAATTCCGTCCCCATCAGCATCATCGTCTTCTGAATCGGGTATTCCATCGTTATCATCGTCGTCATCGAGGTAGTCTGGGATACCATCGCCATCCGAGTCTATCTCCTGGTCGTCAGGGATTCCATCACCATCATCGTCGTCGTCAAGATCGTCAGGGATGCCGTCATTGTCATCGTCGTCATCCAGGTAGTCCGGAATTCCGTCCCCATCCGTATCTTTTTCTTTGTCATCCGGAATGCCATCGCCGTCAGCATCATCATCCAAATAGTCAGGGATGCCATCCCGTCTCTGTCCTCTTCCTGGTCGTCTGGAATACCATCTCCGTCGTCGTCATCGTCTTCGTCGTCAGGGATTCCGTCGTTGTCATCATCGTCATCCAAATAGTCCGGAATTCCATCTCCGTCTGTGTCGATTTGCTGGTAATCTGGAATTCCGTCACCATCATCATCGTCGTCTTCATCATCAGGGATACCATCGTTATCGTCGTCATCATCAAGATAGTCCGGAATTCCATCACCATCCGTGTCTATTTCTTGATAATCCGGAATGCCGTTCCCATCATCGTCATCGTCCTCATCATCAGGGATACCATCGTTATCATCGTCATCATCAAGATAGTCTGGAATCCCATCGCCATCCGTGTCGATTTCTTGGTAATCCGGAATTCCATCACCATCTGCATCTTCGTCTAAGTGGTCAGGGATTCCGTCATTGTCGTCATCATCGTCAAGATAATCCGGAATTCCGTCACCGTCCGTGTCTTTCTCTTGTTCATCAGGGATTCCGTCACCGTCAGCATCATCGTCCTGATCATCGGGTATGCCATCATTATCATCGTCGTCGTCAAGATAATCCGGAATCCCGTCGCCATCCGTGTCTTTTTCTTTGTCGTCAGGGATCCATCGCCGTCATCGTCGTCGTCCAGGTGGTCCGGTATACCATCGTTGTCGTCATCATCGTCCAGATAATCCGGAATTCCGTCACCGTCCGTGTCTTTTTCCTTGTCATCCGGAATTCCATCGCCATCAGCATCGTCATCCAGGTGGTCCGGAATTCCGTCCCCATCATCGTCGTCGTCAAGATAGTCCGGGATCCCATCACCATCCGTGTCCTTTTCTTTGTCGTCCGGAATTCCGTCCCCGTCATCGTCGTCATCTTCATCATCAGGTATGCCATCCCCGTCATCATCGTCGTCTAAGTAATCCGGAATTCCGTCCCCATCCGTGTCTTTCTCCATATCATCAGGAATCCCGTCGCCGTCAGCGTCCTTGTCCAGATGATCCGGAATTCCGTCGCCGTCTGAATCTTCTAGGTGATCCGGAATGCCATCGCCGTCGTCATCGTCGTCTTCATCGTCGGGGATTCCGTCCCCGTCATCATCGTCATCGAGGTAGTCTGGGATCCCATCGCCATCCGTGTCCTTCTCC
>CM060329.1:12919277-12956777 GCA_030674155.1 Stramonita haemastoma
CCACTAAAGCCTTCCGCCTCTTTCTTCCACCAGCATTAGCTTATCAGTTTATTACGCTGGTTTAACTCTTGTTTTGCCGTAATGATTGTTGGGACCATCTCTCTCTCTCTCTCTCTCTCTCTCTCTCTCTCTCTTCTCTCTCTCTCTCTCTCTCTCTCTCTCTCACACACACCACACACACACACACACACACACACACACACACACACACAACACACACACACACACACACACACACACACACAAACAGAGTCCTCCCAAATATTCTTGGCCATAACCCACACATGGCCGGCTCGGAGCTCAAACAAGCAAACGACAATAGCGCAGGCAAACTGTAGTATAGGGTTGATTCAGCCAGCGATAGTACAGGCTGTTCTTTCTTCATAGTCTGCATACATACACCTCCCTCCCTCCCTCCCTCCCTCCTCCCCTGCCTCCCTAATCAATTCCCACTGAGCACTTTACCAGGGCCATGAGTTATTCATGAGGTAGGGGGAGGGGGGTGGGGGGGGTTCCTTCTGCTGCAAGCAGTTTTGTTCCCAGTCTGAAACTGTTCACACCGTCCCTAAAAGCGTATTGGTCCTAACTGTACATAGGAGGTAGTGAAGGGTCCCTGACATGAATACCCACAGTGCGGTGGCTGTCCTGGGTTGACCCTTGGGGTCGACCAGGGCAATGATACGAGGAAGGACGGAAAGTAAAAGGTAAAGATGTTCCCGTAACCTTTGCAGTCGTTGGGGAGCGTGGTGTCAGAGACCTCAGCTTCTCTAGGGGCCAGCATGTTGAGGTCGGCGCCCATCTCCTCTCCCTCGCTGCTTTACCTTCCCTGACCCTAAAGAGGGCAGGTACCCATTTACAGCTGGGGTAACTGTGGGGACTGTACTGAAGCCAAGGCGCGCAAACGGTCACCCGTCCACTTGGTAGCCACTCTTAATGCTGCTTAACCTACAGTTGGGGAAAGCGAGTGCTCTGACCAATGAGCTATCCCGTCCCCAATGACAGTAGACTATAATCTATATATTAAGTTGCATAGTTTTTTTTAGATTTAGATTTTGACCATGTGACATTCCTCATAAATATGGCCTCTCTGTGGTCGGCAGGGCTGTAAACAATGATTCGGATTGGTATGACATGAGTATGACTAGTTTATTCCCTCGAAACCCAATGGAAGTCATGTGAGTTACATGCACATCTGTAAAACATCCAGTTTCTCTTACGTCTGTAGCCCTGCCGACCACAAGGCCAAATCCAGACTGTAGCACATTACAGTAAGATGTACAGCTGTATACAAAGTAAAGCACCGAGATTAAAACCTAATCCTCGGTTGGTTCTAAGCCAAAGCAGTTACCAGATGATTAAAATAATGACAAAGACGACACTTCAATGACACAAAAACCACTATCCGAGACCTCAACATTAACACTGTTCGCGCTAAAAACAACAACAATAACAACGAAATATGATACTCATATCGAGGGGGGGAAACACTTGACGTTATCAGGATTTTTTTTTTTTAATATAAGTTAGCTGGCTGGACAGGGCCTTGAAGAAACCTGCAGTGAGTTGATGATGTCCAATGTCCTGGACATCGCAACACTGGTGTAGCAGACCACTGATGGTGGCAAGTCACACGTGGCATGCTACATACCATGTGATGGCTTCACCTTGGAGCAAATGAATGTGGGTTATAAAGGAATGACCTGCATGCAAACAGCTATGCGAGGAGTTTCCTCCCTAGCTTGTGTCACTGTGTCCTTCAATAAAACATCCAAGCAAGTGGTCTGAGCAGTTCGAGTCTCTCAATTCTGGACCACGATGTTCATCCGAGACCACTCCATCCATACACGAGCAGGAGGGATAGGGGGGGGGGGGGTGAGAGAGGAGAAGAGGGATGAGGAGAAAGATCAGAATGATGAGGAAGAGGAGGAGGAGGACGACGACGACGACGACGACGACGACTACGACGACAATAATGACGATGAAGAGAATGATTAAGAAGAAATCACTGAAACTAGATGAAACATTCACTATCTCCCTTCCCCCCCCCTTCTCAGCCCTATAACCCCCCCCCCCCCCCCCCCCTCCCATCCCGCACACACACACACCTCCTCCCGCCGTGTCTGTGTATGTCATAATTGAAAAACAGTGGTCGTGGATAGGATATAAAAGGTTTGATTTTGAACAGTCTGGGGGGTGCTGGTTCGCTTCTTGGCCTGACCTGACAGATCATAGGGAAGAGGGGAGCAAGGAGAAGGGGGGAGGGGGGTATAAGATTCTTACGATAGTCCAGATCATCTTCTTTGGAGATCTACCAGCGCTGTATAAAAGGTTCCAAAATGTCATCACGCCTTGAGGAAAATGAGGTGCTACAGACAGACAGAGAGAAGACAGACAAAGAGACAGACACACACACACGTACACACACACGCACGCACGCACGCACGCACGCACCACACACACGCACATACACACACACACTCACACCTACACACACACCTACACATACACAATCTCTCTGTCTCTGTCTCTCTCTTTCTCTATCGTTCTGTCTCCGTATCTCACCGTCTCTCTCTCTCTCCCTCCCTCTGTCTGTCTGTCTGTCTGTCTGTCTGTCTGTCTGTCTGTCTCTCTCCCTCCCTCCCTCCCCCCCCTCTCTCTCTCTCTCTCCCTCCCTCCCCCCCCCCCTCTCTCTCTCTCTCTCTTCTCTCCCTCCCTCCCTCCCTCCCTGTGCATCTATCTCTACATTCTGCATGATGAGCATATCCTCCTAGGGGTAAAGACGAGATAGAATTTAAAAAAGCATGCGAAACTTATCTACAACCCTTAAAAATAAGAATTTCTGAATTTTAATTCTTGGCGAACAAAGCAAGCAGTCTCTTGAGAAATTACAGATGGACTGAATGGAAATGAACTGCATTTTATGGGGTTGGGGTTGGGGTTTGGGTTCCCCCCCCCCCCCCCCCCGTTGCCCCGCTAGAGTTGTGAGGTTCATCAATGGTGAGGTCTATCCTGTGTATGCGACCATTTACCCACCGTTAAGGTAGCCGCAATCAGACTTCGAGGATGATGTCTGAACACGACAAAAGTGTGCACGTTGTTTTGTGTACTTTATTTATATTATTTATTCATTTATTTACTTATTTATGGTTGTTGATTGATTGTGTGAGATGTATAGGTCGAATGCAAGCGCTTTGATTTGTTTTTACAAGATATAGTGCTATATAAATTCCATGTATTATTATTATTATTATTATTATTATTATTATTATTATTATTATTATTATATTGTATCGAGGATAATGGAATAAGCACTCGTGTGCTTTTTTTTTTTTACATCCAATCCCCCTGTGTATGCAGTTTTGTAAATCTTGTCATCTGTTCCCACCTGCACGCAATGACCTGCTCTTCCGAAAGACGGAACAGGTTTTAACCTGTGTACAAGATGTTCTGCGTGCGTTCGCACATGGGGCCTCGGTTTATAGTCTCATCCAAAGGACTTTTTGGGGAGTGGAGTCGGCACTGATGTTAACTCCAGGGGAAAAATTCCCTCCAACGGGCAGGTGTCTGGGAGGGGGCTGGAACCCGGGCCGACAGATCACGAGCTCAACGCTCTAACCACCAGTAAGTCTATCCTGCCCACGGCTTTACAAACACTGTTTGCTTCGGTCTGTACATAAACAGTTTTGCACTGCAATATGCTGCACTGTGCCTGTGGTGTCATACTTGAAAACTTGGCTTTCCTGCTCCTTCTTTTTGAATGTTCTCCTGAAGAGATGCTAACGATCATAAAAGACTGGATGTAAAAAAAATATAAAAAAATTTAAGCACATAAGTGCTTATTCCATTATCCTCGACATAAAAGAATAAAGAAAAGAATAAATAAATAAATAAAAGAATAAATAAATAAATAAATAAATAACAAAACAGTGTAAAACTGATGATACAACAATTAAATATTTCCCAAAAAAAATAATAACCCTTCAATGCTTACAAAATGATATGTGATTCAATGGAAGACTATGTAATTGTGTATATACCGTGTCCTCAAACCAACTGTGTTTTAACCATTACGTCCCCTTAAAATGTCACCAAGCAGTTTTATCCGACTCAAACATCAGTTAAAGTCTCATACTGTTTTTAGCAGGATTGCTGCTACCTGGTGGATCGGTGGTCTGGAGGTAACGCGCCTGCCTAGAAAGCGAAAAGTCCGGGTCCGAAGTGTACGGTGGTTCGATCCCCGTAATGGCCCAAAACTTTTTCCCCATCCATTAGACAATGAGTGGTGGTCTTGGTGCTAGTCTTTCGAATGAGACGATAAACCGAGGTCCCGCCTATTACACATTATTATTTAGCGTACGTAAAAAAAAAACTTAAAAAACCTGTGTGTGAGTTGTCCCTGGCAAAATTCTGTAGAAAAAGCCACTCTGATAGGGAAACAAATACAGTTGCAGACAGGAAAAGAAAAAAAATGGGTGGCGCTGCGCTTGTGGTAACGCGCTCTCCCCGAGGAGAGCAGCCCAAATTTCACGGAGAGAAGGTGTGTGTGTGTGTGTGTGTGTGTGTGTGTGTGTGTGTGTGTGTGTGTGTGTGTGCGTGCGTGCGTGCGTGCGTGCGTGCGTGCGTGTGCTCTATGTGAGTGGTGTGTGTGTGTATGTGTGTGCGTGCTTGTCTGTGTCTACATGAGTGTCTATTAAAGTTAAAGTTAAAGTCTGTCCCGAGCCTAAGGCTCATCAGGCCGGTGCTTATCCCGGTTTCTGTGGCGCTAAGCGACTGAGAGTCATAGACTCCCCCTGGATAGGACGCCAGTCTATCGCAGGGTTAACCCCCAACACAAGGTTGGTACCCCTTTTACACCTGGGTGGGGTGAGAAAATAGCCGTAAAGTGCCTTTTCCAAGGGCACAACGCCATAGCCGACAGCTGGGATCGAACCCGCAACCTTTAGATTACGAGTCCAACGCCCTAACCACTCGACTACCGCGCGGCATGAGTGTCTATACCCGTGCTTATCTCTCTTCAGCTCTCAAAAACTGTTGTAAGAAAGCAGCAGAGACAAACGGTGTCAGTAGGCCTACACCATTGTGACTGATCCAGCTATCCCTCTCAGCTAGTGCAGCACAGCACAGCACAGCGCAGCACAGCGCAGCGCAGCGCAGCACAGCACAGCGCAGCACAGCACAGCACAGCGCAGCACAGCACAGCGCAGCGCAGCACAGCACAGCGCAGCGCAGCACAGCACAGCGCAGCACAGCGCAGCGCAGCGCAGCGCAGCGCAGCACAGCACAGCACAGCGCAGCGCAGCACAGCACAGCGCAGCACAGCACAGTGCAGCACAGCGCAGCACAGCACAGCGCAGCACAGCACAGCGCAGCGCAGCACAGCACAGCACAGTGCAGCAGTGGACAGTCAGCATAGCCCTCCCTGCTAATGAACCAACCTCCCCCCCCCCCCTGATCTCCCCCCTCACCGGCTCATGACTTATTCAGGGCCAGGGGCCGTCACGCTACAAGTCGCTCTGTCCTCCCATCACTTATTGATCACACTACTACTACTCCCCTCATATTACTTTGTTTGTTTGTGTAAGCTAGTACAATACACTGTACTTTCTCCGCTTGAGAAACAGTGTCAGTCGAGTCGAGGAGATTTCTCTCCTGGAGTTAACATCAGTGCTGACTCCACTCTCCCCAAAAGTCTTTCGGATGAGACTGTAAACCGAGGCCCCGTGTGCGAACGCATGCAAAACATCTTGCGCACACGTTAAATCCTGTTCCGCTCTTCGTAAGAGTAGGCCATTGTGTGCCGGTGGGAACAGATGACAATATTTACACAACTGCATACACACGGGGACTGGATGAAAAAAAGCACATGAGTGCTTGTTCTATTACCCTCGATATAAAAGAATAAAATAAAATATTAAAAAATAAAGTTGTGCAAAACTCTTACCGCTTTCTCTGGCCGGGTTACATTATTATATTAGAAAGAGTAGGGGAGGCAGAAAGGGGGTGGGGGGGGGGGTCGGAATGGTGTCCTACACATGGAAGGGACCACTGATCCTCCAAGTCCTCCCATCACTTACTGATCACTCACTACTACTACCGCCCTCATATCATGTTGTTTGTGTAAGCTAGTACAATACACTGTACTTTCTCCCGTTTGAGGAACAGTGTCAGTTGTGCAAAACTCTTACCGCTTTCGCTTTCTCTGCGTGCACACTATTAGAAAGAGTAGAGGGGGTGGATAGCGTCCAACTAATGAATGAATGGGTCAGTGCCGTCTCAAGACTGGGGTTGACGTGCCGTGGATTTATTCTTTTTATTCTTTTATTTTCGGGGATAATGGAATAAGCACTCCTGCACTTTTTTTTTAAAAATCCAATCCCCCATATGTGTGTGTGTGTGTGTGTGTGTGTGTGTGTGTGTGTGTGTGTGTGTGTGTGTGTGTGTGTGTGTGTGTGTGTGTGTGTGTGTGTGTGTGTGAGTGTGTGTGTGTGTCTGTGTCTGTGCAGTTTTATCAATTTTGTCATCCCTTCCTACCCGCACACAATGGCCTACTCTTCCGAAAAGCGGAACAGGTTTTAACGTGAGCGCAAGATGTTCTGCGTGTGTTCGCACACGGGGCCTCGGGTATCCAAGCCAGGGTGTCCTGGGCCAGTGGTATACACTCAGCCAGCCTACTGTACTGCCTGTCCAGTCTGTGACATCCTCTGTCTGTCCAGTGACATCTTGGTCTTCCTCTACCTCTCTTTTCCTGCACAGAACATCTTGCGCACACGTTAAAACCTGTTCCGCTTTTTGGAAGAGTAGGCCATTGTGTGCTGGTGTGAACGGATGACAAAACTTACAAAACCGCATACACACGGGGACTGGTTGTAAAATAAAAAGCACATGAGTGCTTATTCCATTATCCTCGAAATAAAAGAATCAATCAATCAATCAATCAATCAATCAATCAAGCAATCAATCAATCATCGGAATAAAAGACTAAAGAACAGATTCTTCCACTTTCCCTGCCAGCACTGTTTTAGGGGTAGACAATCATGACTTGTTGTATGGCCAAACTGTGACAGTTTTTAACATTATGTTGGCTGTTTTCAATAGTTCTTTGGGGGGGGGCTCGTAGTAAAGTAAGGATTTGTTCGTTTGGCACTTTGTCTTTAATGTGAATTGTTCCCATCTTTCCATGGACCCCATTTCAAAGGCTTCGGCCGCTGGGGTAACGGACGGTTGGAGTTCCAGTCTCCACTGAGGTGTCCGTTCAGAGGATTTCTTTTTCCTGCAGGAGTCAACACTGACGCTGACTCCACTCCCCCATTTAAGTCCTTTGACTGGAGCGATAGACCGAGGTCCCGTGGGGGAGCGCAAGCAGAACAACTTATACACGCTTTAAACCCGGTCTCTCTTTTTGTGCAAAAGGTCAAACTAGACTGGTGGGATGGACGACACAACAAGCCCAGCATGCATCAAGCCATGTGCATAAGGATGGGCTCCGCTAGGCTCAACCTGTCCACGACACACTGTGACCTGAAAAAAACTCTGTGCATTTCTGTGACTAAAGGACTTCTGTATGCGTTTTAAAGGAGACATCAGTCACCTTTATACAGACATAAATTTCTTCACCTCTAAAAGACATATACTAATGTGTTTAGGTAAGGGTTTCTGTCTCCTTTTTTTCTTCTTTATTTTTGTTCCTGGGTTAAGTAAGAGCTCTGAGGTTCACCAGAAGCAAGATTTTTGCGTACGCGACCACTTTTGGCCAACATGAAGGCAGGCATGTTCCGACTTCAATAATGGTGTCTAAACACGACAAACGTGTGCATGCTGAGTTTTTTGGTGTGGTTTTTTTTTAAGTTTGTTATACATTCCAACAGGAATGCAATGGCCTACTCTTCCAGTGCTTTAACCACACCAGGTTAACATTACACGCGTGTGCGAGCGCGCGAGCGTACGTGAAAAGGAATATTAACTACTAAATTATCCAATGTGTCCTAGGCAATAGTTTTTAGCATACAGTGAGCTTGCCTGCCTGTCAGCGCTGTACCACGTCACTGCACCTTCACGAGATGATTCAATTAAAGCATTTTTTGGACCCGTCTTCTTCACTTGGCGTGACTTAAGTCTCCGCATCCGCAGCTTGTTTCGCAATGGCTGTTATGATTACATCTCGAACCTCCTCCTCCCCCCCACCCCACCCCAACCCACCTTCCCTACTGCATACACAACCCACCACCACCACCCCTTACCACCACACACCACCACCTCTCTCTCTCTCTCTCTCTCTCTCTCTCCTCTCTCTCTCTCCCCCCCTCCCTCCCTCCTCTACCCCCAGCTTCTGCAACATCTTCAAGCTCACTGCAGCTAGTTGCCCCGATCGTCTGCACAGTTGTGCCAAAACAGTTGTCTTTTTTTTTTCCTTCTTTTTTTCCACCTTTTTTCCATCTATCTTTCTTTCTCTTACTTTTCTTTTCTTTTCTTTATTCTTTCTATTTTTTTTTTCATTTTTAAAGAATTGTGTTTCCTCATTCCTCCCTCCATCTCTGCCAAAGCTCTCTGCAGACCGTTTTAAAGCTGAGGATGACACGCGGTATTACGTGAATATGTACACTGCCTCGCTGTCTGTCTGTCTGTCTGGTCTGTCTGTCTATCGGTCGTCTGCTGCCTGCGCTGCCTGCCTCCCTCTCTATCTATCTGCCTGTTTGTCTGTCTGCCTGCCTGTTTGTCTCTCTGTCTCTGTCTCTGTCTCCTCTCCTGTCTCTCATCTCACTCACTCACACACACACACACCACACTCACACACACACACCACACACACACACACACACACACACACACACACACACACACACACACACACACACACACACACCCTCTCGTTTTGTTCCTCTTTTGTCTCTATCTGTCTGGGTTTTTTTTTCTGAAAAGGCTAAAACAATCTTGTGTTAACGCTCTCTCTCTCTCTCTCTCTCTCTCTCTCTCTCTCTCTCTCTCTCTCTCTCTCTCTCTCTCTCTCTCTCTCTCTCTCTCTCCTCTTCAAACCGCCTCTCTGTATAAACCCAGATCCAAACTATCTTTTCTTCCCAATAATTGCAGGAGCTTCAAAGTGCCAGGTAGAAACAGGGGGTGGGGGGCGTGGGAGGGGGGGGAAGGGTAGCAGACTGAGAAGATACAGTGGGGAGCAGAATGAGGGGGAGAGAGGATAGGGAGCAAAGGGGGTGGGAGATAAAGGGGGAGAAGACAGGCAGACAGACACACAGACACAGAGTGAGAGAGAGGATAGAAGGAAGGGAGAGAAGAAGGGAAAAGAGGGGAGAGAGTGATATGAGAAAAAGATAGGGTATATAATACATACATACATACACACACACATACATACATACATACATACATACATACATACATACATACATACATACATACATACATACATATATCATGCATATATCATGCATACCACGCACCACGTACCAACACCATGCACACAACACACACACATACAACACATACATACATACATACATACATACATACATACATACATACATACATACATACATACATACATACACAACATACATACATGCATACATACATATACATAGTACATTATACATACATACATACATAACATACATACATACATACATACTACATACATACATACATACATACATACATACATACAGACGGGACGGACGGACGGACGACGGACGGACGGACGGACGGACGGACGGACGGACGGACAGACAGATATCGTGTTTGTGGTGGTGGTGGTGTGGTGGTGGTGGTGGTGGTGGTGGTGGTGGTGGTGGTGGTGTGTGTGTGTGTGTGTGTGTGTGTGTGTGTGTGTGTTGTGTGTGTGTGTGTGTGTGTGCGTATAGTGTGTGTTGTGTGTGTGGTTGTGTGGTTGTGTGTGTGTGTGTGTGTGTGTTGTGCGTGCGTGTGTGTGTGTGTGTGCGCGCGCTGCGTGCGTGTGAGTGTGTGTGTGTGCGCGCGCGCGCGCGCGTGTGCGTGCTGTGTGTGCGTGTGTGTGTGTGTGTGCGTGCATGCGTGCGTGCGTGCGTGGTGTGTTGTGGTGCATTGTGGTGTGTGTGTGTTGCGGCATTTCCAATGAAGATTGAAATAGAGTTGATAAGAGTTGTCTGCAGATCTGAAAATACATCAGACATTTCTTCATCTCCTTTGCGCTGCATTTCGTTTCATTTCAAGTAGCTGCTGACATAACGGCTTCAGATAACAACTACACTACATACATCTACACAACGGAGAGGGGCGGGGCGGGGGTTCCGGGAGGTGGGGGGCGGGCGCGGAGGTCCGGGAGGGGGGAATGGCATAGCCTAGTGGCTAGAGCAAACGTGTTTGTTATGTGGTTTTCCTTTTTGTTTATTTATTTTCTATTTATTTATTTATTCCTTTGTATCGAGGATAATGGAATAAGCCCTCGTATGCTTTTTTACATCCAGTCCCCGTGTGTATGCAATTTTGTAAATCTTATCATCTGTTCCCACCGACAGAAAAATGGCTTTATCTGTTGATTATTTTATTTCGCGATTATAAAATACACAACAATGTCCTTTTTTATGTCCATTCTCATAGTGCTTGCGCATTGATGGGTGATTGATGTTGTGCAGTTTTGTATTTCGACATTTTGGAAGGAGGGGTGCAAATGTAAATGTGTGCTTACTTGAGTGACTTACGAAAATAAGAGGAAGAAACTGGGCAACATCCCCCCCCCGCAACCCCCCCCCCCTCCGGGTAAAAAATGAAACGATGAGCGTGGCCAAAGCCTTGTGAGGAGTGGCCTACGTAAGTATAGCTTTGGCAGACAGGCCTACGTGCCAAACAGCAGTTGTCTCGTTAGAAAAGGTTTACCTGTACTGTCTTTGAACCTTTCGGGTTAGTTAGGAAACACATTTCCTGCAGGACGAACTTTTCTGATTCTAGAAACCGCAGGTCAATCTGTTTAGTACTGGCTGCCTTCTACACTTTATCCTGCCTGCCTGTGTGCGTCCATGCACACATGTCAATACGTATATTTGCATGCCTACCCGCCTCTCTCTTTCTCTCTCTCTCTCTCTCTCTCTCTGGGAGAGAGAGTCTGTGCGTACGCGTGTGTGCGTGCGAGCGAGCATGCGTGAATGCGTGTGTGCGTGCGTGCGTGCGTGAGTGTGTGGTGTATGAGTGTGACAGAGAGAGACAGAGACAGAGTGTGTGTGAGACAGACAGACAGACAGACAGACAGACAGACAGACAGACAGAAAAAGAAAACAAAAAAAGAGCGACACAGACAGAAAACACAACAGACACAATCAAACCAATCCAGCCAAACACACTCTGGAACAATTCGCTAACTCATCAGTTAACCAGCAGCAGCAGCAGCAGCAGCAGAAGACAACACACAAGGATTACATCAGCCAGTGTATGAATCTCTCTCCCCGTCTCTCTCTCTCTCAAGTCCCAAGACTCCAGTGGCGGTCGGGGTAGGCCTATATACCACAGAAATGGGGGTATCTTCCAGCGCTGCGGTCGGCACGGTACCCAAGAGAACTACACTCTATAGCTGCCACAGTGCAGTGCCAGAACACAAGTTCAGGCTGGCAGGACCCGGCATCCCCCCCCCCCCCCCCCGCGCGCTGCATGCACGTGCGTGTAGGTGAGGTAATTGAATTATTCCACCAATGGCGGCCCGTCTTTTGGCACCAAGACTGCATGCATGCCATGTCAGGCTTGGAGGTTTCGCTTTGGGGGCAATATGTTTGTATATAGATAGGTGTGTGTGTGTGTGTGTGTGTGTGTGTGTGTGTGTGTGTGTGTGTGTGTGTGTGTGTGTGTGTGTGTGTGTGTGTGGTGTGTGTGCGCGTGTGTGATGTGTGTGTGTGTGTGGTGTGTGTGAATGTGTGTATGTGTGCGTATGTTTGTGTGCGTGCGTGCGTGGTGTGTTTGTGTCTTTGTGTGTGTTTGTTTTCATTTTCATTCCCTTTTAAGTCACGGCAGATGTCTCTACGTGAAATTCGGGCTGCCCTCTCCTGGGAGAGGTGTCGCCACAAAAGTAGTGCCATCCCATTATTTTTTTCCCTGTCTACAACTGCTTACTTGTTTCCCTAGCAGAGTGGGTTTATTCTACACAATTTTGCCAGGGACACCCCCTTGTTGCTGTGGGTTCTTTTGCGTGCGCTAAATAAGTGTTTCTTACACACGGGACCTCAATTTATCATCTCATCCGAAAGACTAGCCCCATACCACCACTCATGGTCTAATGGATGGGGGGAAAGTTTTGGGCCCAAACAGGGATCGAACCACATGATGACAATATTTACAAAACTGCATACACACGGGGACCGGATGAAAAAAAGCACATGATTGCTTATTCTGTTATCCTCGATATAAAAGAATAAATAAAACATTTTTAAAAACCACCGCACACTTCCGACCCGGACCTTTCACTTTCTAGGCAAGTGTGTTCCCCATAGACCACCTATCCACCTGAGTTTGTGTGTGCGTGCGTGCACACGCGTGTGTGCGTGTCCGCGTGCGTGCGTGCGTGCGTGTGTGTGTGTGTGTGTGTGTGTGTGTGTGTGTGTGTGTGTGTGTGTTGTGTGTGTGTGTGTGTGTGTGTGTGTGTGTGTGTGTGCGTGTGTGAGTGTGTCTGTAAGTCTATACATGTATGTAATTTCTGTTTCTCTTTGCCACATACGTCCATGTTTTTTTGATGAAAGAGAGAGAGAGAGAGAGAGAGAGAGAGAGAGAGAGAGAGAGAGAGAGAGAGAGAGAGAGAGAGGTAAATATGATGAAAAAGAGAGGATATGAAAGAGAATATTATATATATATAAAATATAATAATATATGTGGTATGTGTGTGTGTGTAGTGTGTGTTGTGGTGTGTGTGGATGTAGTACGATATGTATGTATATGTATGTATGTATGATGTATGTATTATTATATATATGTATTATATATATGTATATTATATATATGTATATATTATTATATATATATATTTTTTTGTATTATTTTTATAAGCTATCCATGTCAATGACTTACTTTTCTCTCTATTTTTTCCATTTCTATATACATCTTTAAGCCTTTTACAAAACTTTCTCCTAATTTTCTCTCTTTTTTCCTTCTCTTTGTTCTATTGTGTTTTTCTTTCAAGCTCTTTCCCCTTTTCTTTTCCGCTCAACTGTTTTTCCGTTATCATCACGCGCACTGCCTCGGTAACTAATCAGTCGCTTACCCGTTCAGAAACTCCTGGCCAAATTGACCATGAAAATTCATGACCGCTTGGTTTGTTATAGTTGGTTTTCATCCTGTTCTTGTGTGTCTTTTTTGTGTTTTTCTTTTCTTTTCTTCCCTTCTTTCTTTCCTCCTTTATATCTATCTGTCTGTTCTTTCTTTCTTTCTTTCTTTCACTCTTTGTTCAATTCTTTTTCTCTCTTTCGTTCCTTTTCTCTTTTTTTACCTCCTTCCTTTCGTCCTTTCACTCTTTCTTTAATTCTTTTTCTTTTCTTCTTCTCTTCCTTTCCGTCCTTTTTCCTTTTCTCTGGTATTTTGTCTTAATTTCTTTCTCTCTATTTTTTTTCTTTCGTTCTTTCTATTTTATTTCTTCCTTTTTATTTCTTTATTCTGTTGAACAACTTCACAGCCGAAAGAAGGAGAGAGAGAAGAAGAGAGAGAGGAGGAGAGAGAAGAAGAGAGAGAGAGAGAAGAAGAGAAGAGAGAGAGAGAGAGAGAAGAAGAAGAAGAAGAAGACAGACAGACAGACAGAGACAGAACAAGACGAAAACAGAAGAAGAAGACAGAGAAGACAGAACAGAGAACAGAGAGACAGAGAGAAGAGAAGAAGAGGAGAGAAGAGAGAAGAGAGAAGAGGAGAGAAGAAGAAGAAGAAGAAGAGAAGAAGAGAGAAGAAGAGAAGAAAGAAGAAGAAGAGAAGAAGAGAAAAGAAGAAGAAGAAGAAAAGAAGAAGAAGAGAGAGGAGAGGAGAAGAAGAGAGGAAGAAGGAGGGGGAAAAGAAGAAGAAGAGAAGAAAAGAAGAAGAGAAGAAGAAGAAGAGAAGAGAGAAGAGAGAAGAGAGAAGAAGAAGAAGAGAAGAAGAAGAAGAAGAAGAGAAAGAGAGAAGAAGAAGGAAGAAGAAGAAAGAAGAGAAGAGGAGAAGAAGAAGAAGAGAGAGAGAAGGAAGAGAAGGAGGAGAGAGAAAGGAGGAGGAGAAGGAGGAGGAGGAGAAGGAGGAGGAGGAGAGAGGAGAGAGGAGGAGGAGAAAGGAGGAATAGTACAGGCCAGACACTAAGGGCTTCCCTACCCCCTTCTAATGGGACTTGAGTTCACGAACTAGACTCCTCCCTTACATCACTTCTCAAGGAGAAACCCGTCTGTGCAACAGGTTGTAAGAACGGAATCTGCCCCACCGCCCACCTCAACCCCCCCCCCCCCAATCTCTCTCTCTCTCTCTCTCTCTCTCTCTCCTCTCTCTCTCTCTCTCTCTCTCTCTCTCTCTCTCTCTCTCTCTCCCCTCTCTCTCTCTTCCGGGACGGATAGCCTAGTGGTCAGAACATTGCGCTGGCAATTTGAAGACCCGGGTTCGAATCTGGTCGAGGAGATTTTTCTCCTGGAGTTAACATCAGTGCTGACTCCACTCTCCCCACAAGTCCTTCGGATGAGACTTTAAACCGAGGCCCCGTGTGCGAACGCACGCAGAACATCTTGCGCACACGTTAAATCCTGTTCCGCTTTTCGTAAGAGTAGGCCATCGTGTGCCGGTGGGAACAGATGACATTTACAAAACTGCATACACACGGGGACTGGATATAAAAAAGCACAAGAGTGCTTATCCCATTATCCTCGATATCAAATCAAATCAAATCAAATCAAATCAATCAAATCAAATCAAATCAAATACTCACTCACTCACTCACATCACTCACTCACTCACTCTCTCTCTCTCTCTCTCTCTCTCTCTCTCTCTCTCTCTCTCTCTCTCTCTCTCTCTCTCTCTCTCTCTCTCTCCTCTCTCTCTCTCTCTCTCAAGAGGATTGTTCCTTTGGAGTTAACATCAGTGCTGTGACTCCACTCCCCTTAAAAGTCCTTCGAAAAGACTATAAATCGAGATCCCGTGTGCTAACGCAGGTAGAATATCTTGCGCACATGTTAAAACCTGTTTCGGTTTTCGGAAGAGTAGGCCATTACGTGCCGGTGGGAACGGATGACAAAATTTACAAACCTGCATACACATGGGGACTGGATGTAAAAATGCAATGAATGCTTATTCCATTATCCTCGAAACAAAAGAATAAACAAATAGATAAATAAACAACTCTGTATATATATATATTATATATATAATAATATATATATATATATAATATATATATATATATATATATAAATGGTTATGACGATCATAAGCCAGCGCCTGGTTCTCAAAAGAGTTGTTTGCTTTTATCTATTCTGTATCTGCCTTCTTTTCTACCTCTTAGGGCTGCGCCTTACCAAGCAGTCTTGGAAAAGTTACCGGACTTTAGTGGCATTCCATGTCAGTTCTCTTGTCTAATAACAACAGTCACTACGGTAAAATAAACCACAGCGATAAAAATGACAATAATAATATCAATCATTACTGAGTGATAAATGGCTAGTTTAACTTTTAGCCCCGCTTTTGGTCGATGTATGGTTGAGTTACACAGTTCTAATCTGAGATTTTTATTTCTAAAAAGAATTGGCGAGATGACATGCCCGCTATGGCCTAGATGATCGAGGGGCTGTAAACAGAAAAGATTGGACTGGATTGGAGTGATAAACAGCTTCAAGATACTACAATAGGCCTCATAATCAGCATATAAAATTATTGATAGTAAACAGCTTCAAAACACCATCAGCGTCTCGTGGTAAGCAAACTACAACCTGTCAATAACGAACAGGTTTAACAGTATAAAAAAAAAAATTAAATGCCACGCGTCTTTAAATAAGCACGACCATTGTCATTCTTCAAACAGTCTTTTTTCTCTAGAAAGATTTGAACGACTTTTCGCTTCTTCATGATTTTTCTGTTTGTCTATGTAATAGTCCAGTTGGATTACCTTTGATTGTTGTTAGCTGTTACAATGTAGTTAATTTCATTCTAGTTAAATGTTACATTTGAATATTCTTTGTTATCTTAGGGATTTGTTTAACTTCATCTTTTTATGGAGTCCACACTCACACACGCAGGCACACTCGCATGCACCAATGCATTACACACTTCTCTCTCTCTCTCCCTTCCCCCCCCCCCCCCCCCCCCCCTCTCTCTCTCTCTCTCTCTCTTTCCCGCTCTCTCTCTCTTCAAGCACATTCACTATACTGTCAATTTTTTTCTCTAATATCACTTAATGGAAAGACGTTAAATAAGAACACAAGCACGACCCCACACCTCCGAAGATGGATCAGAGGAGTAATTTCACTTGACAATGCTTTTCGTGGATGACCTCCCCTCTCCACAGTGCCAGATGGAATGTCAATGGTTTGCGAATGAAGGGGAGGAGGGGTGGGGGTTATGGGTCAATGCGGGTCAGTTGGCACCTTGCTGCCCAGTCACTGTGTGGCCGACTTCTGTCCACGAGCGGCTCTCTCTCTCTCTCTCTCTCTCTCTCTCTCTCTCTCTCCTCTCTCTCTCTCTCTCTCTCTCTCTCTCTTCTCTCTCCCCCCCCACCCCCGCTGGTAGCCGTTGTACTGTGGACCCATGCCAGCACCAACAGCTCGGACATCAGTAACTGAACCAGGTAAAATTAGTCTACTGTATGTCTTCTACAACCCTACAGCTGTTTCTGCTGCTGCTGCTGCTATTGCTGTTGTTTCTGCTGTTGGTACTAATGCTGCTCTCCTACTACTGCTGCTGCTCTGCTGTTGCGTTACTACTGTTGTTCCTACTACTGTCGCTGTTACTGCTACTACTGTTGCTGCTATTGCTGTTGATGCTACTGCTGCTGTTATGCTTCTACTGTTGATGCTACTACTGTTGCTCCTACTGCTGTTGCTCCTACTGCTGTTGCTGCTATTGCTTTTACTGCTGCTGCCGTTGTTTTTGATGTTGCACATTCCCCAGCTTATACTATGGGGTCACATGGGGCCTCGGTTTATAGTCTCATCCGGAGGACTTTTGGGGAGAGTGGAGTCTCCACTTATGTTAACTCCAGGGGGGAAAAATCGCCTTGAACGGGATTCGAACCTGAGTTGTCAGATTGCAAGCGCAATGTTCTAACCACAGGCGGTAGCCCCGAGCTAGGAGTTTGTCATGGCTGAAGACAATATCCACGTATCATTTTAAAGCGTAACAACATGGCACTACAGGCCTTGGCACTCAGCTAACATCCATGACTGCAAGCACTTTGATCTGTTTGCTTTACAAGATTCAGCAATGTAGAAATTCCACCTCTTCTTCTTTATCATTATTTATTATCATTTATTTTTATTATTATCATTATCATTATTATTATCATCATCATTCATCATTTTCATTATTATACTTTCATTATTACTACTACGTCTAAATGGCTGACACAGCTTTTGGCTTGGGCCAGAATCCAGCATAGAAACCCTACTCCAAAGGACAGCAATCAGCAGATCGTTCATTTCCTCAAAACAAGAAAATGACTTAAAAGATATAAAAAAAACCCACCTAAAAACAGCATACGCAATGGTGTCGTGTTAAGACGTCATCCCTGAAGTCGACATGTGGGCTAGGCTACTTTAATGTTGGGCAAAAAAACGCAAAGATCTCACTACTGGTGAACCTGGACCTCTAGTCCCCCCCCCCCCCCCCCACACCACACACAGATGGGGGACGGAATAGCCTAGAGGTCAAATATTGCAAATTTGACGACTCGGGTTCGATTCCCGTTCGAGAGGATTTTATCCCCTGGAGTTAACATCAGTGCTGACTCCACTCTCCCTGAAAGTCCTTCGGATGAGACTATACATATTAAACCGAGGCCCCGTGTGCGAACACACGCAGAACATCTTGTGCACACTTTAAATCCTGTTCCGCTTTTCGTAAGAGTAGGCCATTGTGTGCCGGTGGGAACAGATGACATTTACAAAACTGCATACACACGGGTACTGGATGTAAAAAAAAAAAAAAAAAGCACACGAGTGCTTATTCCATTATCCTCGATATGAAAGAATAAAATAAAAAAAAATGTTAAAAAACACACACATAGGCAAAGAGACAGTCAGAGAGTTCCCAGGTACACCAAAATAGAAGAGGATAAGACAAAGACAAAGAAAGACAGACAAACAGACAGACAGACAAGCAGACAACAGGACAGACAGACAGACAGACAACTGGACAGACAGGAGCAGGCAAATGGCTGTGGCAAGCTGTTCTCCTTCAATGTAATTCCCCATGACAGACAGCAGCCCGCTGTGGACCGCTTCAAACTGTTCTCCACAGAATGGTCAGGCCATACTGGCCACCCTCCAGCTGACACTCACGGGATCTCAAATTAGGAAATCTAGTTATAATCAGCCCCCCCCCCCCTCCCTCCTTCTAACCTCCACCTCTCAAGGATGGAGGGACAGAGGGAGGGATAGGGGATAAGAGAGAGGAGAGAGACAAGAGAGACAGAGAGAGAGAGAGAGAAAGAGAGACAGACAGACAGACAGACAGACAGACAGACAGACAGACAGAAAGACAGACACAGACAAAAAGAGAAAGAGACAGACAGACAAAGAGAGAGAGAGAAGGGGGGACAGACAGACAGACAGACAAAAAGAGAGAGAGATAGTGTGTGAATATGTGCGTGCGCGCGCGCACGTGCATGAGTATGTGCTCTTGCGCACACCTGAGTGTACAAGATGTTGTATTATCATGTGCTCGTACACAGGACCTTGTTTTCAGTACTGATTATAGTCTCATTGGAAGGACTTTCAGTGGAGGGGAGTCAGTGTACACCAGTGCTGACTTCAGGGCAAAGGATCACCTCTCACCTCTGGGAGGCTGGACCACACTGCCTACATTCCCGTCAACCCTCCAGTAGGACGTTCTAACCGTTCTGCTATCCACACCTTTGTCTGCACCTAGGCTCACTATTCCTATTCAGAGGTAAAGGTAAAGTGTTTCCATAACCTGTGTTGTTGTTGAGGGGGGGGGGGGGATCGGGAGAAGATGTCAGAGACCTCAGCTTCTCTAGGGGCCAGCATATTGAGGGCGGCGTCCATCTCCTCTCCCTCGCTGCTTTACCTTCCCTGACCCTAAAGAGCGCAGGTACCCATTGACAGCTGTATGAACGGGGGGACTGTACTGAAGCCAAGGCGTGCAAACGGTCACCCATCCACTTGGTAACCATGCTCGGTGGTGCTTAACCTTAGCTGCTTGGGGAAGTGAGTGCTTTAACTACTGAGCTATCCCGTCCGTCCCCAATGTCTATTAATAATAATGATTAATATATACCAATTGATTCCCTCCGTTTTAAACAAAGTCATAAGAAATAAAAGCTACTGCACAAAATGCGACAGTGGGGGTGATATTGGTGACAAATTTCACTACCTTTTTTTTCTAAAACATCCAAACACTTTGGCATATATTTTGTTAAAACTCTTCAACGAGCAAGAATACTCTGCTCAATATTATTGAAATAATTTTTATTTTCGAAAAAAAAATAATAAACATGTTAAAAGATGAAAATGATTATGTAAACAGAAACACTTTTGTTCTATGGTATTGTGTTGAAATATTTGATTAAATGGTGCATGCAAACTGAGTTGCTCAGTTATGATATGGTTTCTTGATGATCTGTAAGAAATGATTTATTTCCCTAAGAGGACATCAACAATTTGAACTTGAAATTCTTACAATCCTAACTCGTGTGCTTTATGTCCAATCGAAAGCACCTTGTTCATGTCCCTTTTGAACTTATTTACATATGTGCCAATGGCATACCCGTCCTCACTTTCTGCGCGCACGTGCGCACGCACACCACGCACCACACACCACCACCACACACACACACACACACACACACACACACACACACACACACACACACACCCTTTATTAACAGTCACTGATATCATAGAGCAATCTACATCATTCTCAGACTTTGGAAAGAATTTCAAACCCCAAGAAGTGATTCAATCTATTTGTTTACTTCAAGTGAATGCGTCTCGCTGCTTGCATGCTGCTGATTATTCATCCTATGGGGCCCCGTTATTGCGTGTTTCACCTGGCTTCCGACTGGGAGACCCGGGAACGTGGATAAGCAACACAGTGGTTGGTCATGGAAACAGTTCCGCTTCTATCAATGACATACTTACTGCTTGGGGGGGGGGGGGGAGAGAGGGGGCGGGTAGCCTAGTGATTAGATCGTCCTACTCGTGACCTGACAGTAACAGGTCGCAGGTTCGAGTCTGCTGTGATGTCCGTTCGAAGGATTTTTTTTTTCTACATTGGCACTAACTCCAGTCGACTCAGAATCTTCTGGATGAGATTACAGACCTGTCTATGGTGTGAGTCAACATGGAGAGGTTAGTAGTCTAGCGGTTAGAATGTCGGATCGCGATCTAACAATGACTATGATGGTGCAGGTTCGAATCGCCACTGAAAAGTCCGCTGGGGAATTTATTCCCTGGAGTTGATACCGGTTCCAAGTTAATTCCCCTGCAAAGTTTTCGGAAGAGACAATAACAGAGACCCCGAGTTGGCAAACGCACACATAACATTCCACATAATGTTAAAGCCCACTCATCTTCCATGGGGCGTTGTTACGTGGTTTTCTTCTCGCTAACTCGATTAAGACGTTCAACGGCGGGAATTCAGTCCAAAGTAACTGGACATTTATTTTATAAACAGCATAGCACATCGCTTTATATCAACATAGATGAAAACACGACCCAAAATAACAGCAATTTAAAAAAAAAGATGTTAAGAAATAAAACTCAGTTGAGATTGCAAACGTAACATAGTTAAGTATAGTACGCAACATTCCACAGGAGGTTTCCAGACCAGGAAAGTTCTTATCCTCGTTGCGCCTGTCCACTTTACGACAAAAGCCACTTAACGACACAAAAGCAAAACCATTTTCAGCTCCCGGAGTTAATTAAGCCAGCTAAGTTGTTCCCGTTGAGTTCTTCTTCTTCAAACGCTCAGACAGCAACTATTATTGCTGTCTGTCATACGAGTGAAAAATGACTTGTGCTGCCATAAAGCGCCTGACAGGTCAGGCCCAGCGCATCCACCTTCTGCAGGAGAATGGACCAAGGAGGCAGACAACAGACAAGAAGGTGACCTCGACAGGAAGAAAAGGAGCAAGGCGGAAACAAAGAGACAGATTCAAAAAATGAGGGAATTCGTGGCACAGAATTTCCAGAAGGTGGGGATGCTATTTGCACTGACACCCCGACATCCCAAGGGGACTCTTGGAGGACCTTTGGCGTACCACAGCATTTGTCAGGGCCTCCGGAGTTGCTGTCTTAGCGTTCGACGAAGGAGAAGTCCTCCTTTAACTCCTTGAGGAGTCGTTCTGTACTGCACTGAATAACGGTGAGAGCTGAGAGCCAGCTGAACCTTGCCAAGTCCATACCTCCCATGGTAACATCTTGAACCTTGCCAAGTCCATACCTCCCATGGTAACATCTTGAACCTTGCCAAGTCCATACCTCCCATGGTAACATTTTGAACCTTGCCAAGTCCATACCTCCCGTGGTAACATTTTGAACCTTGACAAGTCCACACCTCCCATGGTAACATTTGAACCTTGCCAAGTCCATACCTCCCATGGTAACATTTTGAACCTTGCCAAGTCCATACCTCCCGTGGTAACATTTGAACCTTGACAAGTCCATACCTCCATGGTAACATTTGAACCTTGCCAAGTCATACCTCCCGTGGTAACATTTTGAACCTTGCCAAGTCCATACCTCCTGTGGCAATATTTTGAACCTTGCCAAGTCCATACCTCCTGTGGCAATATTTTGAACCTTGCCAAGTCCATACCTCTCCTGGTAACATTTTGAACCTTGCTGAGTCCATACCTCCCATGGTAACATCTTGAACCTTGCCGAGTCCACACCTCCTCTGGTAACATTGAACTGAATCAAATTGAATTGAATACCACTTTTAAGTCACGGCAGTTTTCCCTGCGTGAAATTCGGGCTGCTCTCTCTCTCTCTCTCTTGCCTAGGAAGAGCGCGTCGCCACAAGAGCAGCGTCACCCTTTTTTTTTCCTTTCCTGTCTGCGTGGGTATTTGTTCCCATATTAGAGTGACAATTTTTCTACAGAATTCTGCCAATGATAACTCTTTTGTTCACGTGTGCTGAACACGTGTTGCACACAGGAGCTTGGTTTATTGTCTCATCCTAAAACTCTAGCCCCCAGACCATTACACTCAAGGTCTATCCAATCTAATCCAGTCTTGCTTACAGCCCCGCCGACCACAGAAGCCATATCGGGGCTGTTGCAAATTTCAGATTAAATCTGTACAACTATAAAACAATTTAAAACAGGGTTTTAAATCAACCCTACAATAGATATAATAGAATGTGGATGGGGGGAGAGGGAAGTTTGGGCTCAAACGGGGATGGAACCTGCACTTCTCGCTTTCTCGGCAGGCGCGTTACCTCTGGACCACCGATCCACAGTGCAGGGCAGTGGGAGGCAGTATGTTTGTGAGACATCCACACCACAAGCCATTGCTAGTCTCTCCTGTGTAAGGAGACATGAGTTTTCACGGGAAGGGAGTCACTGCCAATGTTAACAACAACAACAAAATCCTCTTGAAAACACTCAAGTGGAGCCTTCAACCCACGGCGTCTGTTACCTTCAAAGAGAGGAGTCTGATGCTTGTGGTGTCATTAAATGGTAGTGGTCGTAAAGTGGACAGGCTCAGTAGAAATTGTTCTTTTCCGTCGCACACTCAGACATCAACTATTGTTTATGATATGAACGAAAATGCGTTGCGCTGCCGTGAAGTGCCGAACAAGTCAGGGCCAGCTAATCCGACTTCAGCGTGGGAGAGAACCGTTGTCATTGAAGTCTCTGTGAGAAATGGCAGGTGAGAGAACCAAAAGGCTGAAAATAAACAAAGAGGTGATGACAGAAAGAAAAGAAACAAGGCAGAAACAAAGAAGGAAAATAAGAACTTCTCTCCCCGATCCAGAAACTTCCAGTGGAATACTGTGCGTTTGTCTATTTGATATCTTGTACTTGCCGATATTTTGGGTCATATTTTCATATAATTATCTTGATATACAGCAATAAGCTTTACAGTTTAAAAACAAATTTCCAGTTATTTTTGGACCGAGTTCCCGCAGTTCAACGTCTTAAATCCAGTTAGGGACAAAGAAACCATTTAACGACACCTCAGACGCTCCATCACGATGCTATCACTGCATGCCCCCCCCCCCACCCCCAACTCCCTCACCCACCCACCCCTCTCCCCTTTTCCCACTGACGGAGACGTCTGTAGTCAAAATAGCGATGGCATAAACAGGTGTACCATAGTCAAAATCTGGAATCGAAACCGGGAAATGCTTTCACAAGAACTCTCTAGCATGTCCATCTGCCTGCCTGCCTGCCTGCCTGCCCCCCCCCCCCCCCCCCCCTCCTCTCTCTCTCTCTTTCTCTCCCTTTCCCTTCTCTTCTTTCTCTCCTCCTTTCTCTCTCTTCTTCTCCCCTCTCTCTCTTTCTCCCCTTCTCTCCTTTCTCCTCTCCTGTCTGTCTGTCTGTCTCTCTGTCTCTGTCTCTCTGTCTGTCTGTCTGTCTGTCTGTCTGTCCTCTGACACAGTAAGTAAATTTTACATAACCTGCAACAACCAGTGCGTATCTCCTCTGAAGACAGGTCGATCAGTCCTCCCTGCCTGCCCTCCTTCCCTCCGTTTCTGTCTGTCTCTTTCTCTGTCCGTCTGTCTCTTTCTTGTCTGTGTTCTGTCTGCCTCTATCTATCAGTCTGTCTGTCTCTGTCTGTCTCTGTCTGTCTGTCTGTCTGTCTGTCTGTCTGTCTGTCTCTCTCCTCTTCTCTCTCTCTCTCTCTCTCTCTCTCTCTCTCTCTCTCTCTCTCTGTATTGTGTGTGTGTGTTGTGTGTGTGTGGTGTGTGTGTTTTGTGTGTGTGTGTGTGTGTGTGTTGTGTGAGTGTGTCCTCTGTCTGTCTTTCTGTCTCTGTGTCTTTGTCTCTCTTTGTGTCTGTCTGTCTGTCTGTCTGTCTGTCTGTCTCTCCTGTTGATATCAAGATAGATGTTCACAGAAGAACAGCAGGGCAGAAAATGCAGACAGCGAAAAACAGATGCCAAGCCACAAGATCTTCCGTGACGAAAATCAACACAACAACCTCCAATAACATCAATAACAAAAACATAACTCTGTGTGTGTGCGTGCGTGCGTGTGTGCATGCGTACGTGCGTGCGTGGTGTGTGTGTGTGTTTGTGTGTTGTGTGTGTGTGTGTGTTTGTGTGCGCACGCGCGCGCGTGTGTGTGTATGTGTGCGTGTGTGTTAATTCATTCTTTTATTTCGAGGATAATGGAATAAGCACTCGGGTGCATTTTTTTTTACATCCAGTGCCCGTGTGTATCCAGTTTTGTGAATTTTGTCATCCGTTCCCACTGGCACACAATGGCCTACACTTCTCAAAAGCGGAACGAGTCTAACGTGTGCGCAAGATGTTCTGCGTACGTTCACATACGGAACCTCGGTTTATGGTCTCATCAGACAGACTTTTGGGGGGAGTGGAATCGGCACTGATGTTAACTCCAGAGCAAAAATCCTCTTGAACGAGATTCTAACCTGGATCAGCAGATCACAGTTTGTGTGTGTGTGGTGGTGCTGTGTGGTGTGTGTGTGTGTTGTGTGTGTACTATAGAATACGTGCGCAACACAACACGACTACACACCAGACAACAACAACACAGACACACACACACAAACACAGACACAACACACACACACACACACACACACACAAACACACACACAACACACACACACACACACACACACACACACACACACACACACACACACACACACACACACAGAAGTGTGCATACGTGGATCTGTGCTTACACACACTGTCAGTACAAGCACACATAGAAGCACGCCATACACACCCATAACATGTATAATGATATCTTCTTGTGTACACGAGACATGCACATACATACCCGTGTATGTATATTAAACAAATATTATTATAGTCTCCTTTTCAGGGGGAACAAAAAGAGGAGATGGGGGGAATGAGGGGGGAGGGGGGAAGAAAGGAGAGAGCAGAGAGAGAGAGAAAAATATTCCAAACGGAACAAGTCTCAAAAGAGGCCCAACCAGTTTTGTTCGGGGTTGGGTTTTTTTGTTGTTGTTTTTTTTATTTACACCTTCTCTCTGTTTATCTTCACGTTGAAATCCTGCTAGGGTACATCGCAGCAAAACACATATTATTGTGACCACGTAAACCTATAAATTATCTTATATCGTTTCTCTCTAATACAAAGTCACCAACACGTCTTGACTTCTTTAGTGCCCTGAGAACGTGTGTGTGTGTGTGTGTGTGGTGTGTGTGTGTGTGTGTGTGTGTGTGTGTAAGTGTGTGTGTGTAAGTGTGTGTGGTGTGTGTGTGTGCGTGTGTTCATGCGTGTGTTGTGCGTGCGTGCGTGTGTGTGTGTGTGTTGTCATGTGGTGTGCGTCGTGCGTGTGTCGTGTGTGTGATGTAGGTGTGTGTGTGTGTGTGGTGTGTGGTGGTGTGTGTGCGTGCGCGTCCCTGCTGCATGCGTGGCGTGGTGTGTGGTGGTGGTGTGGTGTGTGTGTGTGTGTGTGGTGTGCGTATGTGGTGCGCGCGTGCCTGCATGCACATGCGTGAGCGGTGTCGTGCGTGGTGTGTGTGTGTGTGTGTGTGTGTGTGCGCGCGCGCGTATGTGTGTGTGAGTGTGTGTGTGAGCGAGAGAGAGAGAGAGAGAGATGGGTGCATGTTTGTTCACCTGCAGAGCTGTGAAGAGCAGGCAAGCTAGGCCTGTATGTGCAGGTGATCCTAGTCCTTATCTTTAGAGGGGAAAATACCTGAGCAGTGACATGCAAGAGGCAGACAGGTAAAGTATACAGCCCGGGGGGTAGGGGAGAGGTAAAGTATACAGCCCGGGGGGTAGGGGAGAGGGTGTAGAGGGGGTGGGTAAAGGGGGGTGGGGGTGGCAGTGAGGGGGGGGGGGACACTAATCGTTAGCAGTAAAAAGCATGAGGTATGATGAACTTAGTGCAGCTACACCTTTTGATATTTACCTGACCCCAACAAGTTCATGATGATAATGATGACTGTGACGACGATACGGATGATGATGATGAGATGATGATGATGATGATGATGATGATGATGATGATGATGATGATGATGATGGTGGTGGTGGTGGTGGTGGTTTTAATTTGAACTCTAATTCTTATCAAGGCAAAAGCCCTGGTACGGTTTCTGTTGTTGGCGGGGTTATAAACATCGTAAGAGAATTGGTAATGGTAATGGTGGTGGTGGTGTGGGGGGTGGTGGTGGTGGGGTGGTGGGTGATGATGATGATGATGATGATGATGATGATGATGATGTATGATGACGATGACGAAAGACGACGACGACGAACGACGACGGACGATAACGACGATGATGATGACGACGACGACGACGATGATGATAACGACGACGACGACGACGATGATGATGATGATGATGTGGTGGTGGTCGATCAGCTGTTGATGGCAAATTGGGGAAAACAAAACTTACCCAAATAATGATTCAATTCAGACACTCGGGTACGTAGCGAGGGGGATACAAATAGACAGACAGACAGACAGACAGACAGAAGACAGATACATAGACAATACACAGACAGACCCGCCAGCCAGCGATGTGACAAACAGGTGAGCCACCCCCTCAGAGCGCCTATCATTATGCATTAAACAGGGGCAGGGTGGGGGGGGGATATAATCATCTAAACTGAACTGTCCCTGTTTATAGGTTACATGGTCAGTTCCACACAACTTGGGCTCATTAATTAATGCCTGAACACTTACAATTAGTTTCATCGTCAGCGTTGGACCTATGTTGATGAATAAACACACACGCGCCTGCAAGCGTGAGCGCGTGCGCGCGCGCTCGCACGCACAACACACACACACACACATACACACACTACTTATATATTTAATGCATACCGCGCGCGCACGCATACACACATGCGCGCACGCATATACACACTACTTACATTTTAATGCATACACACGCGCGCGCATACTCACACACACATACAGATTCTCTCTCTCTCTCTCTCCTCTCATCTCTCTCTCTCTCTCTCTCTCTCTCTCTCTCTCTCTTCTCTCTCTCTCTCTCTCCTACACACATCATCACTACTCACTCTACTACACACCCCAACACACACCACACACACAACACCACACACACCACACACACACTCATCTCCCCATCTCCTCCACTCACACCACACACACACACACACACACACCACACACACACACACACACACTCACACACACTACACACCACGCACGCACGCACGCACACACACACACACACACACATACACACACAACCACACACTACACACACACACACACACACACACACACACACACACACACACACACACACACCACACACACACACACACGTACAAACCGACTGGGAATGCACACTGCACTAATCCCCAGCTTGCTGTAAATGTGACAAGCTTTTTACCACGCGCACAGCCCTTATCACACGGCCCCACCACTTATATGATATTATAATATATTTAAGAGAGAGAATATAGAAGAACATAGATAGATCAGATAAAGATAGTAGTAGATAGAAGATAGATAGATAGATAGATAGAAGAGAGTAGATGAGAGAATGAGAGAACAGAAGTAGGAAGGAGAGAGTAGAAGAGATAGAAGACACAGACAACAGACAGACAGACAACAGACAACAGACACGACAACATCAACAACAGACACACACACAACACAAACCACACACACACACACACACACACACACATAATACATACATAATCTACATACTACATCATAATACATAATACAATGGGAGAGGGAGACAGGGGAGAAGGGGAGAACAGTGAACAGGAACAATTTTAATTTAGTGGTTATAGAATAGCATAACAAGCTTTTTTAATCCAGACCTCTTAGGAAAAGATACGTTATAAAGTAATAATTACAATACATGGCATGAAGAACATTGTTGTTGATAGATAGATAATAGATAGATAGATAGATAGATAGATAGATAGATAGATAGATAGATAGATAGATAGATAGATAGATAGAAGACAGACAGACAGACAGACAGACAGACAGACAGACAGACAGACAGACAGACAGATAGATAGATAGATAGATAATAGATAGCAGCAAATTCACAAAATAATAACAAACATGACACGAAAAACAACAACAACAGTGACAATTTAAATTTTAGATAATAACATACAAACTTACATATCTGGGAATACATACTTAACAAACAAAATACATAATACGATAACAATGGCAGAAGACAGAGAAGGGGGAAAGTACGTGAACAATTTGTGTGTTCTGTGGGTTTGAATAGTCATCTAACTTTTTTGACAGTCCATTTTCCTCGGGAGAGATGCTACTTTCTAAAAATATTAGTAATTACAATTGCTGGGATTCGAACAGTGCTAAATAGTGATGTGTTAACGGGACTGGTTTGTGTGTGTCATGGAAAGTAGTGTGGATGTTCATGGGTTTGGTGTGGTGAAAGTTTTGGGTCCGGGTACGGAGGAACCGACGACACGACACGACTTTTTGTCAGCAAAGCAGCGACGACAGTACCACTAGACAGATAGATAATACTGGACTTATATGCAATTTCAATAAAATACAAAACATATAGACAGTAAAGAAAACAAAAAAGCAGACAAATATTGAAAGCATACTCAACAGTCTGAAATAGGTCAATATGGGAGAGAGACAGACAGGAAGACATAAAGACAGACAGACCGACCGACAGGCAGACAGACAGAGAGAGAGAGAGAGTACTTTATTATCTCATTTACTGAGACACTGAGTGGCAAAGTATTCAGACAGACAGACAGATAAGACAGACACACAGAAAAAGCAGAAGACGAGAGAAAGAGAAAACAGAACAGAAAGGCAGACATACACATCAATAGACATAGACAGAGAGAGATGCAGAGTATGATGTGTGGGAGGAATGAAGAAATCTTGCGTCAGGTAACACAAACAAAGACGGAGAATGTCAACATCGCATCCTACTTTCGTTTCACGTGAACGTAACTTAACTTCTACTTCACGTTCACACATTGTGCGCAACACATACAACTCCGCGCAAGTGCGCAGAACAGCACACACACACACACAGACACACACACACACACGCGCCGCGCGCGCGCGCGACGCACGGACATACACACATACACGGCGTGCGGCATGCACACGCTCTGTCACTCCTCCCTTCTCTTCCTCTCTAACTCTACTCTTACTCTCTCTACACTTTCCACACAATCCACACAACACACTCACACCACCACACACACACACACACACACACACACACACACACACACACACACCACACACGGGGACTGCATGTAAAAAAAAGCATATGGGTGCTTATTCATTATCCTCTAAATAAAATTGATTTGATTTGATTTGATTTGATTTTCTCTCTCTCTCTCTCTCTCTCTCTCTCCTCTCTCTCTCTCTCTCTCTCTCTCTCTCTCTCTCTCTCTCTCCTGTTCATCCCTAAGTGTCTTGTCTAGCGCCGTCCTCAGTCTTTCTAAGATTATTCTTGTCAGTACTTTCCCTGGGATCAGACAGCAGCATGATTTCCTCTCCGTTGTTGCAGGATGACAGATCCCCTTTCTTTGGCAGTTTCACGAGGTAGCCTTTCTTCCAGTCTTCTGCACACTCTCTTGCTCCCAGATCTTGTGTAGGAGCGGATGCATCATGTCAGTTGAAGTCTGGATGTCTGCCTTCAGTGCTTCCGTCTGCTACTCCTTTTGTTTTGTCTTCCTCCGTGGGTTTCTCACACAGGTTTTATTCATACTTTCATTCTTTCTGTGACTGTAGCAAGCTTCACAAACGATATGGACTTTGGATCATCCCATTTATCGCTAGGCCTATATAATGGTCAGCAAAGAAATTTAGGGCCTATCTCTGATTAATCCGCGAAGGGGTCTGACCCTGAAACGGCGAGTGATGCAAAAACGGGGCTGCGCGCGTGACTGAAACTCCGGCCTGCTGGCGAAATCGACAGAAAGTAGTTCGACATAAAAAGTGTTTTCACGTAAAAATCCCCCCACAAAACTTTTATCAAAACCAGTGGAATGCAACCGGGAAGGATCAATTTACTAGTTTGTGTAGTCAGAAATTTTGAAGCAATTACTTTGCACCAAAAATAAAATTTTCTTGGACTAAAAGAACAGACGACAGCGCTATTGATCAACCCTGAAGTATGCTTCACTAAGCACACAATCTGCTCACGACACGCCTCAATGCCTAATGCTAAGACCTCTAACGGTTAGGGATTAGGGAGTGATGGACGGGGATGTGGGGGTGGAGGGATTAAAATGTTGCTGGGGAAGGGGGGGGGGGGGTAGTAAACACAGCTATCAGTAGTAGTAGGCTCCTTCTGTCTCGAGAGACAATGGCTGCACCTTCTGTAGTCGGCTCAGTCATGTCGGGAGCAATGTCTAGGGTGGCCGACTCAGCAGACCGATCCCCCCCCCCCCCCTTTGCATGTCCTGTCTTGTCCTTGATAAACAGAGGAGCTCATGATCCCCCCTACACCATCACACCCCATCACACTCCCAGACATCAGGGCGTGCGTCAGACACCTTGGATTTAAACAAAAAGTAGCTGTAGTGTAAAGCGGTCATGGATATGGACACGCAACAAATCTGCCGGACACCTACTATGATATCCTCGGCTGCTGCTGTTGTCGTCTGCCCTGCAATGCGTGCTCGTGTGGACAAGGAATCAGCCAGCCGTGTGACTGTCCTTGTGTTTGTCGTGGGCATTGTCTTCTACTCGGCCAGGCTTTAAACATCAGGATTGGATTGGAACGGGGATTTTTACTTACTGGGTGTGAGAGAATTGGGGTGGGGATTTTACCTACTGGACTGTGTTGTCTCTTTCCTGCTGTCTTTTTGGGGAACTAAATCCCCTTGCTTTTCCATTCCCAGTGTGTGGGCAGTGATGAACTGTGAAGGTTATGTGTTGTTGTGCAAGGTGTGTGTTTTTGTGCAGTGTCTGTTTTCTTTTCTTTCTAACTTCAGTTGTTATGACTCAGACTGCTATGAATGTGTGCTGTTCATATAAGTCTTGGGGGGGGGGGGTTGTTTTTTGCTTGTTTAGTGTAACATGCAAACATACACAAACATGAACGTGCAACAGTGCGCTCATGCAAGCACAATCACACACACACACACACACACATACATACACACACACACACGCACATACACACACTACTAACACACCATCATCCCTACAGTATAAGTAAAGGAACCTGCTCATCCAGTGGATTCCCCCTTCAAACCCATGAAGTTATTTGGGGAGTCCTGACGACAGACATAGTACAGTGGTAAAAAGACTGGCTCTTTTCACCCCACTCCTGTGCTGTGCTGTGCTGTGCTGTGCTGTTTTTGGGGTCAGGGGGAAAAGAGGCCGACAGTACAATGGCTCCAACGGGTGTCACGTGCACTACCAGTATGGTAGACTTTGAGTGTCAAAAATCAGGTATTCACAGCAACCGTAACCGTGAAAAAAGTCTCTAACAGAGATAGGATACATGGGCATTAAAAATCTTAAAAAGAGCTCCCCCGTGGAGATGTCGGAGGCCTGTCAGCACCACCACCTTCCGGAAAGTCTGTGCTAGGAATTCCCTCTTTTCTATCCCTCTCCTTGTTTCTGCTTTGTTTCATTTCTTCCTGTTACCTACCTCCTTTCTGCCTGCTTGCTCCATTCTCCTAATTTTTTTTTCCAGAAAATGTTAAAGATAACAATTCTCTGTCATGCCGAAATCAGATACGCTGGGCCTGACTTGTCAGGCGTTTAATGGCAGCGCAAGGCATTTTCGCTCAGATGACAGACAACAATAGTTGATGTATGTCCGATGAAGAAGAAGAAAAGAAGAAGAAGGAGGAGGAAGGAGGAGGAGGAGGAGGAGAGAGAAGAAGAAGAAGAAGAAGAAAAGAAGAAGAAGAAGAAGAAGAAGAAGAAGAAGAAGAGGAGGAGGAGGAGGAGGAGGAGGAGGAGGAGGAGGAGGAGGAGAGGAGGAGAGAAGGAGAAGAAGAAGAAGAAGAAGAAGAAGAAGAAGAAGAGGAGGAGGAGGAGGAGGAGAGAGGAGAGAAGAACAGAAGAAAGAAGAAGAAGAAGAAGAAGAAGAGAAGAAGAAGAAGAGAAGAAGAAGAAGAAGAAGAGTACTGTACTCCAGAGTCAACATCAACTTTTTTGGCACAGCCCTGTGTCCCATAAAGATTAAGCTTCTTTGCTGGTTTGTTCGAGTGTGTGTGTGTGTGTGTGTGTGTGTGTGTGTGTGTGTGTGTGTGCGTGCGTGCGTGCGTGCGTGCGTGCGTGCGTGCGTGCGTGCGTACGTGCGTGCGTGTGTGTGTGTGTGTGTGTGTGTGTGTGCGTGCGTGCGTGCGTGCGTGCGTGTGTGTGTGTGTGTTCATTTAAGTTGGCTGGTTGGCTGGTTGGTTGGTTGGTTGGTCTGTCTGTCTGTCTGTCTGCCTCTCCATAAGCAGTCAAACGGTAGCTTAGCATCCAAACCATTTCTCTTTTCACGAAATAACCTGTTATCGGACCCCCACCACCCACCCACCCACGCACCCCCATCCCCCCAAAAAGAAAACAAAAACAGAACAGAAAGGAGACTGTTCATGGCGAAGTTATTATTTTCGAAGGGAATTTGTGTCGATCTCAGATATCATTCAGACTAAAAGAAAAAGCCTTTAACAGAACCACTATAACTCAGAACAGCAGTAGTTTTAATAATACTCCCCTGCTCCAAGCAACACGCACACCTTCAGTGGATGCGTAAAAAGGCACACGAGTGCTTATTCCACTGTCCTCAAAATAAAAGAGCAATTTTTTTTAAACTGCCGTCAATGCCCCAGAACTGTGTTTAAACTCTTTTCTGTCGACCTTCCGTCAGTCCAATACACATCCACGTGCCTTCATATCAACAAAACATGTGTAAACACACACACACACACACACACACACACACACACACACACACACACACACACAACACACACACACACACACACACACACACACATTTTTTGATGACAACATTGACAAAACTGCATCCACATGGGAACTGGATGATAAAAGCACATGGGCGCTTATTTCATTATCCTTGAAATAAAAGAAAGAAAAAACACAGAGACACAGACACACAGACACACACAGACACCCACACAGGCTACACACACATACATACATACTTACACACACACACACACACACACACACACACGACTACACACTACGACACGTACACACTAACACACACATACATACATACATACATACTACGTACTACTACATACATACATACATACATACATACATACATACATACATACATACATACATACATACATACATACATTACATACATGCATACATATATACATACATATACACGTGCGTGCCCTCTTCTCTCTCTCTCCCTCTCTCTCTCTCTCTCTCTCTCTCTCTCTCTCTCTCTCTCTCTCTCTCTCTCTCTCTCTCTCTCTCTCTCTCTCTCTCTCTCGTTTATAAACGCTTTAAGGCAAAGATTGATTGACTGAACATGGCAGCAATGGAGTGATCGTATACAAACTAGTGAAAGATATCAAATGTATAGACAATTTTTAAGTCCACATGATGTCAAACCTTGTCTAAAGCTTGATATGGACATTCATTTGAAAAGAATTATGTCTAAGTTTACACTTGTTATATCAGATAAAAAATGTTCATAAATTCAGATACAGACAACATGATGCTGATTACCTCAGGTTACTATGCCCGTTATGTAAGCAAGCACCTGAAGATGATGTGCATTTTGTGTTAGCTGTCCGTCCAGTGGTAGAGGAGGCAGAATTACATCCCTGTAAAATACAGTAGGCAGCCTAATTCGTTTAGACTCTTTTACTTATGGCGTCAAGTC
Organism: Stramonita haemastoma; assembly: GCA_030674155.1. NCBI lineage: Eukaryota > Metazoa > Mollusca > Gastropoda > Neogastropoda > Muricidae > Stramonita > Stramonita haemastoma. The sequence continues at coordinate 12,953,420 of CM060329.1, forward strand.
AGCCTGAGGCTGTGCGTAGCCTGATTTTATATTTGAATAAAACTTAAAAGATATTTTGTTATCGTAAAACATTTTTTGTAACTGACTTTTTTGTTAAAAATAACTTTTTGTTGTTGCTTGATGTTGTTTTTCTTCCCCACCAAATACTAAGCAATTCGGTAACCCCCTTCTTGTAAGGGCCAATGGCCTTTTTGTGAATAAATCTTTCGAATTCACTCTCTCTCTCTCGCTCTCGCCTCTCTCTCTCTCTCTCCTCTCTCCTCTCTCTCTCTCTCTCTCTCTCTCTCTCTCTCTCTCCTCTCCTCTCTCTTCTCTCTCTCTCTAACGCTAGACACGAAAAAAAGCCAAGTTCTGCTTAATCTACCACCTACTAGGAAAACAAGGAGTTTGAGCTACCTCACCCACTCCCAGAATCCTCCCCCCCCCCCCACCTCCCCCCTCCTGATAATGACAGACCATTACGTTCATCTTTACACCCTGCACCTGCTGAAAGTCATCTCTCTCTCATGTTCCCCCTCCACCCCCCTCCTCTCTCCTCTCTCTGCCTCACCTGTGCCACCAGCCACTTCCCTGACTGCTCTCTCTCCTCTCTCTCTCTCTCTCTCTCTCTCTCTCTCTCTCTCTCTCCTCTCTCTCTCTCTCTCTCTCTCTTCTCATTCCTTTTCTATCTCCATGCCAGTATGTAGCCACGGATTTTTTTATATACTAATTTATAAATTTATCATGTCAGGTCCAACAATAACAACAGCAGCACTACTGATAACAACAATAGCAATAACAACTTTACAACAAGAACCGAAATGTCATGCACACCCAAGACCTCTCCCCTTGTTTACTTCCAAATGACAGCAGCTTATTTTAGAGAGATAGAGGGAACGAAAGAGAGAAAGGGATGATGGGCTAGGATGGAGAGAGGGGGGGGAGAAAGAAAGAGAGAAACAGAGACGGAGAGAGAAAGAAGACTTTTATTTTGAGACAGACAAACTGACTACCTGACTGACTGACTGACTGACTGACAAAGAGAAAGACCGACGGACAGACGGGGACTAAAGCGAAGGGGGGGGGGGGGATAGGAGGGGGTAAAAGAAGGGGAAAAAAAGCCAGATGGACAGGCAAAGAGGAAGGGGGAGAAGAAGATATATATAATATAATTAAATATATATATATATAACATACATACAGTGACGATGAACAGGCACACAGATTGATAACAGGATGAGCTGACAGACAGACACAGAAGAGAGAGACAGACAAACAGAGAACTAGAATCGTTCTTTCTCTGTCTGTCCATCTACTTCTTTGTTACTCTCAGAAATACGGAAATAAACATTATCATTATCACTATCGTGTGGGGGGGGGGGGGTGTAAGTGTGTGTGTGTGTGTGTGTGTGTGTGTGTGTGTGTGTGTGTTGTCTGTCTGTCTGTCTGTCTGCATGCATGCATGCATGCATGCATGTATGTATGTATATATGTATGTATACCATGTATACATGTATGTGTCTGTATCTGCGTGCCTATGTTGCATGTGTGAGTATAACACTTCTTTATATAACATTCTGCTACACCTGGAAATTAAACTCCTCTCTCTCTTCTCTCTCTCTCTCTCGTTCTCTTTCTCTCTCTCCTCTCTCCTCTCTCCCCCCCCCAAGTACTCACACACTCCTTCTCACCTAACTTTTAACTGCTTCTTCTCGTCTCCTCTCTACCTCTCTCACTCCTCTCCCAACTCCTCTCTCCTCTCTCCTCTCTCTCTCCTCTCTCTCTCCTTCTCTCTCTCTCTCTCTCTCCTCTCTCTCTTCTCTCCTCTTCTCTATCACTTTCTCTCTCTCTCTTCCACACCACACACACACGACACACACACACACACCACATCACACACTAACTAACTTTGATAATCACACATTTGTTCTTTGTTGATGACGATGTCATTTGAGATGCTTCTCTCTTCTCTCTCCTCTCTCTCATCGATGTCATTTGAAGATGTCTCTTCTCTCCCTCTCCTCTCCTCTCATCCCCCTCTCATCACCCTCTCTCTCCCCACTCATCTCACTCTCCTACCACATCCTCCTCTCCACACCCCTCCTCACCCATCTCCTATCCTCCACCCTTTCCTTTTCCTTTCCAACTTCCACCTTCACAAATGCTTTCCTAGACTTATTATGGAGAGGAGTGTTGGTTCTTATGTTGGATTGAAATTGTATTCTTACCATTTGAATATAGAGTGTGTTTTTATGTAGCTTTTTGTGTTTAAAGGGTTTTTATGTTGTTTTTATGTGTATGCTTTTTTCCCCTTTTATGCCTACTTTGCTTGTTTTCCCGCTTACACACACACACACACGCACACACGCACACACACACACAAACTCACACAAACTTACACAACACACACAACACACAAACACACACACAACACAACACACACACACACACACACACACACACACACACACACACACACACACACACACACACACGTTTGTTTAAATAATTATCAGTGTATCCAGTTAGGATGACGCGTTTTGTTGAATGTATCCCGTTTTCTTCTTTAAAAATATTGGTTGCAACTGCTGTTGTTGGTGATGCTGGTATGTAGGGGTAGGGAGGGGGTTTCTTAACTTTATTCCCTGATCAGGGCAAGGGCCGGATGAAAAAAAGTATGTAATGCTTACTCTGTAACCCTTGAAAAATGAAGACCATTCATTCATTCATCTTCATCTCTCTCTCTCTCTCTCTCTCTCTCTCTCTCTCTCTCTCTCTCTCTCTCTCTCTCTCTCTCTCTCCTCTCTGAGTTTTGATGGGGTGGGTGAGAACAGTACTATTTATAATCTTAAACTAGCACCGGAACCGACTGCAATCGTAGCCCCCACCTCCGATTCCAGCCTACCGCCGCGGTGTTATCTGTGTGTTTACTGATTTAGGTCAGGAAGAGGGGAGGAACTGTCTGCTACTGCTTACTATGTACGCCTTGTACAGGGTTTCACGTGCAGACGTTTAAAACTGGAGTGTTGAGTGTTGACTTTGTCGCTGTTGATGAAGTCCTCCACTTGATCGTTTAGCACTTGTGGTTTGAGAGTAGCGTGTGAAGAGGAGGAGGAGGAGGAGGAGAGTAGTAGTAGTAGTAGTAGTAGTAGTAGTAGTAGTAGTAGTAGTAGTAGTAGTAGTACCGTAAAATCCCTAGCATAGCCCCCCCCCCCCCCCCCCCCCCCTGTGCACGGATTTAGGGCAAAATTGGGGGGTGGGCGTTTGCAAAGGATAGACCCTTTTGCACAAAGTAATTTTGTGCTCATCCCTGTAATTGAGTAATTATACAAACCCCGAAAGCATATAAGTTAGGTCGTGTGAGTAGAAGTGAAGGAAA
>CM060329.1:12961777-12964277 GCA_030674155.1 Stramonita haemastoma
TGTGGCGCGCGCGTGTGTGTGTGTGTGTGTGTGTGTGTGTGTGTGTGTGTTTGTGTGTGTGTGTGTTGTGCGTGCGTGAGTGTGTGTATGTGTGTGTGTGAGTGAGTGAGTGAGTGAGTGAGTGAGTGAGTGAGTGTGTGTGTGTGTGTGTGTGTGTGTGTGTGTGTGTGTGTGTGTGTGTGTGTGTGTGTGTGTGCGTGAACAGAACAGAACAGAACAGAACAGAACAGAACAGAACATCGTTTATTGCCATGGAAGCATTCAAAGCTTATAGACACAAGTGAACAAATTGGTTAGAAAAACGTCAGGGAAGATTCATTCATATGTGTGTGTGAGTGTATGTGTGTGTGTGTGTGTGTGTGTGTGTGTGTGTGTGTGTGTGTGTGTGTGTGTGTGTGTGTGTGTGTGTGTGTGTGTGTGTGTGTGTGGCGCGCGCGCGCGCCGTGCGTGCCTATTATCCACCCTGTTAACGGTGCGGTTCAGCTAATGCATGTTTGACTTGAGCAATGACGAATTTCTGCAAACTGGCCTCCTTCTCTTTCTGACGTTTCTGCTGAAACATGGTGTATGTGTACAGGAAAGGGTTCAGGGCAGCGTTGACGGGAAGCACAAGAGTGGCCATTGCTGCATTGACCTCTCCTGGTACAGGGACGTCCAGCTTCGCCAGAAGTGCACAGACACCAATGGGGAACCAGCACAGAAAGTCCGACATGGCGATGACCAGAAGACGACGAGCGATGGTGAACTCTTTGGATCTGGTTTTTTCCTTGACAATGACATCGTCTTTTCCTTTTGACACATCCCTGGACAACGTGTTCTCTGTCACTGACCAGAAGATAAAAGCCTGGCCTACAGCGATCAACAGGAACAGGATAAAGTTGACCACAATCATGACAGCAAAGGAGTAATGGCGACCAGGAAAGTCAGCCCTGGTGACGGGCAGAGGAATACAGATGCCTGTCTGGCTGTAGAAAGCCCAGTGAGACGTCACAGGGAGTAAAGGGATGGAGGCCAGGATCACCCCTAGCCCCCAGGTGACACCACAGGCCACCTGAGCTGACGTGGTTCCAAAACGAAAACGGCTGAAAGGAAAGCGGATGACCAGGAAACGGTCCAGGGTGATGAGGCAGATGAGGAAGGAGGACACCTCACAGGACAGCAGGGACAGGAACCCTGCCACGTGGCACGCTGTGCTTGTTTTCCATGCCACGTCATTCCACAAGTACCTGCCTGCATAGATGCGATCCGTCACTCCCAGAATCAAAAGGTAGATTCCCATAGCAAAATCTGAAACCGTCAAGTGGATGACAAACACAACAAAACCTAGTTTGCTGTTTCTTGCTAACACCGTGGTTAAACGATACACAAAACTGGCGGCGTTTCCCAACAAAGCAAGAAGAGTGAAGAAACCAAGAAGGGTGGCGTACACTCCAGATTTCAATAAATTTTCACAGGAAGAGATTTCATCAACTGGTGCCACACAGTTTCCATTAAAGGCCTCAGGCAACATGGCGGCACAGCACAGCTTGAAGGTATCACCAGAGACATGTCTGAGGTCTCTCATTCCTTTCATGAAGTTTGGGTTGAATTCGGTGATAGGACAACCTCGCAGATCTAGCCTGTTCAAATACCTGAACAACCAGCTCCATTTCAGGGAAGTCAGATTACTCTGAGACAAATCTAGAATCCGCAAAGCGGGTACAACGTCTGAAAATATGTGTAAGTTGGAGTATTGATCTGGAACACGGGAGAGATTCAGAAAGGAGAGTTTCTTTAGTCTGTAAAGGCCGCCAGACCTGGGAAAGCTGGTGGCCAGAGGGTTGCCGGCCAGATTAAGTTCTCTGAGATTCTTCAGCTGTGAGAGACGTTTCAGGTGTAGAGTCTGGATCAGGTTGTCGCTGAGGTCCAGGACACGCAGGTTGGTCAGCTCCACCTCACTGACATTCCTCCACCCACACCCTCCCACACCCAGGTGGATCAGCATGCTGTGGTTGGCTATGACGTCTGAGGTCAGCCCAGTACCCCTGCCCTCCAGGTACCGCAGGTGAAGCTCCGTCTCAGCGCGAAACAAAGTGTTGCCGTAACAGACGCAGTGCTCAGGGCACACCTGGTCAGACATTTCACACAGTTCATCGTCTTGGAGTGGACACTGGGCCACGCCATCACAGAGGTAGCTCCCGTGCAGACAGATGGTTCTGTCCAGTCCACGGCACCGGTACAAGCCTTCACAGGTGTACCACTCACACCCGGCTTCATCCTCGTGACCCGGGCAGTCGTACATGTCGTTGCACCTGGTGTAGACAGGCAGACAGTACCCGCCACCTGGACACTGGTAGTGTGTGGCTGGACACCGGGTGGTGTGGGCAGGGAGAGGGGTTAGGGTGAAAGTTCCTGGTCGGTCAAATTCGACCAATGCGGGGGGTTCTGTCACGTTGAAGTAAATGTCCACGGGTTTGGCCTCCGTGCAGTATTTCTCGTCCTCAAAGGACTTGCAGTCCTC
>CM060329.1:12969277-12986777 GCA_030674155.1 Stramonita haemastoma
GCGTCCACAGTCACAATCCCTGCGTCCACAGTCACAATCCCTGCGTCCACAGTCACAATCCATGTGCTTCAACAGTCACAATCCCTGAGATTTTCTGAGGTCTCTGATGCTTCGCTCCCCTACGACCACATAGGTTACGGGACACCTTTACCTTTCATTTTACTTAATGCAATTTGGATGCGAACATTACTTAGGAAATATTAAAAAAGATAGTAATTAATTACTTTCAAAATCTTTATCAAGACAATCTCAATAAATATACATACAAACATACAAACATACATACATACATACATACATACATACATACATACATACATACATACATACATACATACATACATACAATTTCTCCAAAAGACCTACATATTCTTTACGTATGTGTCTTTGGCGTTTCCAAGACGCGCAGAACGAAGATCGATCCATAGCCTTGTAGCTTCATATCTGTCGTAGGAAGTGAGAATGGCCATGATGTTCCTCCATTTTGCTGGCGGGTTGAGAGAGACTGGCACCCCGCCCTCCGCTCTACAGTCCTTGGCCATGGCAGCGAAAGACGCCCGGCCCCGATACTTGCCGTACTGGAAGGCAGGAAGACCGTTTTCTGTCAGAAAGATCTGACTGTCTCCAGCCTCAATCTGCAGTCCACAGACAAACGAGTCATCCTTCAGTGATGCCTCGATTCCGAACGGGGGGGGGGGGGAAGGAGGGGGGAGGAGGGGGGGGGGGGGGGGTTCTGAACCAATGTCTATTACAGGGAGGGGTGAAGGCTGTGGATGGTTATTTTATAAACAGGTTGGTTGGGTTCGAAGGGACTCGAACCCTCGCCTGCCCTTCGAATGGCGAGTCCGGGCTGTAACCACTGTCACAGTTTTCTAAGAGATTGATTTATTCTTTTATATCGAGGATAATGGAATAAGCACTCTTGTGCTTTTTTACATCCAGTCCCCGTGTGTATGCAGTTTTGTAAATGTCATCTGTTCCCACCGGCACACGATGGCCTACTCTTATGAAAAGCGGAACAGGATTTAACGTGTGCGCAAGATCTTCTGCGTGTGTTCGCACACGGGGCCTCTGTTTAAAGTCTCATCCGAAGGAACGCAAACGCAATTTTATTTTACGAGGGTAAAAGATTAAGTTACAAGACTTTTTTTCATCCAGCCCTCAGACAGAAAGAGAGAGAGGGGGGGTGGGAAGGGAGGGACAGACAGACTGACTGACTGGCTGCCTGACTGACAGAGACAGACAGAGAGAGAGGGGGTGGGCAGCGAGATAGACAGACAGACATACAGACAGACACAGATACAGAGAGAGACAGACATAGACACTATACAAATTCCATGTATTATTATTATTATTATTATAGACAGAGAGAACAGACAGACTGACTGACAGAGACAAAGTCAAGTCAAAGTCAAGTCAAAAACACTTTAATCATCCCTGAAGGGCAATTACAAAGACAGAGAGAGAGATAGAGGCAGCGAGATAGACAGACAGACAGACACAGATACACAGATACACAGACACACAGAGACACCGAGAGACAGACAGACAGACACAAGCCAAGTAACACCAAAAAATCCTCACGTATCCCGGGCCGTATGTTTCTGACACGTGGGGACAACCAACCTCGTCCTCCGCCTCCAGGCATTGTCCAATCAGATCACAGTTAAACTGCACACGAAAATGTTGATGCAAATCAGGCCACACGGCACTAGAACAGTTCCACTTTCTGCCAACCCGCTGAGGTTTGGAAGCGTTGGGGTGGAAAGAGAAATACACGGAGAACACGGACAGAGAGTGGTACCTCGTGCTGGCGTAAAAGAAGGACATGAGCAGGTCAGCAACATCTTGGTGGGTATCTTCGTCGTCACTCGTTGGTTCCTGCAACCAGTCTGGGAATATCAGAGGGAAATCGTGGATGGTAGACCACCCTCCCAGGTCTCGAGTCTGCTGGCGACAGTTTCCAGGAAGCAGGTACAGGTCGCCGATGTCTTGTGTGTATGCGAGGTTGATGGTGGTCTGCAGTTTGGTCACAAAGACCACATGGCCTCTGGGATAGGCTATAGTGGCGCAGTCCGCAAACGGTTTATAGTTATTCATCCGCTGTGGTGACTGGACGTAACCTGTGAGAGAGAGAGAGAACTCGAACTCGAACTCGAACTCGAAATGTTTATTAAGTATAGGCTCTAGCCCCTTACTGAAGGGGGTACAATACACCAATTTCAAAGCCAGACAGTGGCCAGGTGTTCCAAAACTTAATTTGTAAACATGTCAATTTCAATATGTAGATTAACATAAAGCACAACATATTTTGACAGCAAATGGTTCAAGTAACCTGAAAACAGAAAATGTTCTGATTATGTTCATTCCAGTTATGTAATCTATAAATTGAATACAACTCAGTAGATAACAAAACATAATAATCACACTTTTATCTGTATCTGGTATGCATAAAACGACCAACACATCTACCAAACTAGAATATCATTATGTATTTAGTTTGACATACGTATTTATCATATATTTGCCATACTTCTTTTTTACACAATCCTCAGGGCATGTACAACCAGAATATTACATAGCTGTGATACTAAAACAATGAGAATCTTTATATGTAATACTCAACAATACATGCACATCTGAAAACTCTTAAATCTTATCCCAACGCTGTTGTAGGCATAATCACACCACTATCAACGTCAAAATGATGAGTTTTCTGATAGTAAGTAAACACAAATGCACAATATATCCTATGCCAAAACTAAAAGACCTTTTCATGTATTGAGCATGATAATGATAATGCTTGATGATGGTTTTTTAAATGTACTCTAATAGTTCCTTCTTGATCCAACAAATCATCCTCCTGGACCTTTTTTCACTGAACAGGATAGATAGCTGTTTTATAATACACTGTAGTTGTAAGAAAAATAACAGGAAAACACATTCAATCGTTAATTTCCAACAAAAGTTTCCATAGAGAATTTGGTAACAAACATTGTCATATTACAAAACATGTTTTTTGTCATTCATCTTTGACACCAATAAATTGACATTCCAATGCCGACAGTAAGCACAACATGGGTTTAATTTCTCTCTCTCTCTCTCTCTCTCTCTCTCTCATCACACACACACACACACACACACACACACACACACACACACACATACATACACACACACACACACACACACACACACACACACACACACACACACACACACACACACACACACACACACACACACCTATTAGCCCTATCATAATCAAAACCGGTTGTTTTTTCATGTATCTTTTTTTAATCATGCCCTTGAACTTTGATAGCTAAAAAAGAGAAAAGAGGAGCTGCTTCACACGGTTTACACTAGCACTGATGTCAGCTGGCAACGTTGACACAGTTACAGTGTCAGCAGCCTGTATCATAAGCCTAAGACAAACCTCAGTGCAGTTTGCACGTGAAGGAGAGGGGGCAAAATTTAGTGCAGGCGGTGCCTGACTTTCATTTGCTCCCTTTTACTGATAAGCAAAAAGGCCAGGAAAAATACAGCACAGAGACTGGTAATGTAGCATGGGCTTGACTTTGAAGTAGGCCAGCCAGAATGCTGAGCCGTACTTGTCAGAATGGACCTTCCTCCAGATAGAATTTCTTGCCATCAATGATCAAATGGTCATAGACCATAAATGCTCTTTTTCCATCTCTTCTTGCATCCTTTAAATGTGGGACAAGTTTCCTCCTAACATCACGGACACGTGGGGTAAAGTCTTCTCCAATGAAAACATTGCTTCCATGGAGTCTGCGTTTAGCCTTCATAATCATATCTTTATCCCTGTGGAATGTACATCTCCCTATGATAGGTGAGTTAGGGTTCCTGTTCAGTCGGTGAATCTTGTCAAACGCCATGTCTCTACTCAGTCCTAGTTTGTCAGTCAGTAAGTCCTTGACCAGTCCTTCACATTTGTCATTTGTCTCATTGTCCAGTCTGGGTATGCCATAGAAAAGGATGTTGTTTCTTTTAGAATGTCCTTCCAAGTCATCAGTCTTAAGTTCTAGCTTTTCCACTTTTTCACACAACTTTTGGTTTTGTTCTTTCAGTCTTTGGTTTCCTTGTTTCAGTTCTTTAACAGTCTCTTTCAAGGACGCCATTTCATTCAAAATTCCGGAACATGTCTCTTTGACTTGTCTCACCTCTTCCTTTAGTTCTTTAAACATGGCAGTCATCTCCTGCAGGTTTGCTACGACCTCTTTCAGCATAGGCTCCTCGGTTGTCCTCTTAGGAGACGATGAAGTGGAACCAGCCCCAGAGTTCAGCTGGGTTTGACGAAGACTGTCCTTCCTTCCCTTAGGTCCAGGTCCAGGGTTCAGCTCCACATCGCCACACCGATGCAAAAAAAACGCCTAGGTACAAATAGGCGAGGAGCAAAGCTACGGTTACACCGTCATGCAGCCTGCCCAACTTTAATGTCGGGATGTACAAACCTTTCTCAGCATTGCACGTTGAGACATAAATGCGATGAAGGTGGCCGCAAAGTAGCCACACAGGGCCCTGATACTTGAAGCCACCTCTGGCATGATGTCCTCCAGTCACTTTACTGACTCATGCAAAGGCACAGGAACGTAGAATTAACATTTAATCCGGAGCCTCATTCAACAGCTGTTTACATCTCAACTGCCGGAAGTGTTCCCCGAGAGAGAGAGAGAGAGAGAGAGAGAGAGAGAGAGAGAGAGAGAGAGAGAGAGAGAGAAGCGCAGAACAGCACCTTTGGTTACAAAGTCACTGCTGCTGTCTGTCAGATGAGCCAAAATGCGGTTGTTCTGCCGTTAAGCGCCGCCGCTGTAGCCTAGTGGTTAGGGCGTTGGACTCGTAATCTAAAAGTTGCGGGTTCGATCCCAGCTTTCGGCTATGGCGTTGTGCCCTTGGAAAAGGCACTTTATGGCTATTTTCTCACCCTACCCAGGTGTAAAAGGGGGTACCAACCTTGTGTTGGGGGTTAACCCTGCGATAGACTGGCGTCCTATCCAAGGGGGAGTCTATGACTCTCAGTCGCTTAACGCCACAGAAACCGGAATAAGCACCGGCCTGATGAGCCTTAGGCTCGGGACAGACTTTAACTTTTAACTCTGCCGTTAAGCGCCTGACAAAAGGATGAGACTATAAACCGAGGCCCCCCCGTGTGCAAACGCACGCAGAACATCTTGCGCACATGTTAAATCCTGTTCTGCTTTTAGTAAGAGTAGGCTATTGTGTGCTAGTGGGAACAGATGACAAGATTTATAAAACTGCATACACACGGGGACTGGACTAAACAGAAAGGACATGAGTACTTATTCCATTATCCTCGATATAAAAGAATAAATAGATAAATAATAAACAATAAACAAGTCAGGCCCAACGTATTGGACTTCAGCACGGGAGATAATTGTTATCTTTTAAGTCTCTCTAGGGAAAAAAGGCAGGAGAATGAACCACCACAAATATAAACTCTGTCTCTGTCTCTGTCTCTGTCTCTCTCTCTCTCTCTCTCTCTCTCTCTCTCTCTCTCTCTCTCTCTCTCTCTCTCTCTCTCTCTCTCTCTCTCTCTCTCATATTCATTCACACACTACCCATGCGCTTGCACATTCGCATAGCTCACCCAGGGACGGAGACAGGTAGGTCACATTCAACTGTGGGCCGTCTGATCTGTTAGCAACGGACACCGTAAACTCCAGAGTGCTGTGGTCAAATCCACTCCCCCGTTGTCTTTTGATGTGCAAGATGGCGTCGTTGACAAAAGTGTAGACGTTGACTTTTTTGGTGGTCCAACATTTCAGTTTCAGCAAATCTGGATAAAGGCGTTGTCCCTTGTAGTACTGGAGGAAAAGGATGTGGAGATTGTGGCAGTGACAGACACGAACCCTCATGACCTGGCCCTCAGGAACGTGGAACTGTAGCTGGCAGACCTTAGCGAAGCCTGTGTCTAGCTTGTACACACAGGAATTTCCAGTGGATCCCTTCCCCACCGAAGCACCCCCATCCCCTGACCCTCCTGTCCAGATTCTCGGAATGGGGGGATGAGTCACACACGGGGTGGTGACCAGGGACGATGGAGATGATGACGACACGGCAGAGGGCGGGGTCTTGTCTTTGGGGTGGTGCTGGATGCGTCCTGTCTGGGCTGTCTTGGCTGCAGAGACCGCCATCTCCTCATCCTGAGTCTTCACATCAGAGGCTTCCTTGGTGCTGGTGCTGGTGCTGGTGTCCATACCCTCTGCAGGCGGAGTGTGGGGTGAGGTCAGGAGGGGGTAGGAGGGGGGTGCTGTGTCTTGTTGGGTGTGGGGCTGTGTGACCTCTGAGATGCTGAAGAAGGAAACCAGCCCCGTCACGGCCACCAGTTGAAGTATGCCCCTCATCATGGCTTCCCTGCAGGCACTGGGGATGTCAGTAATGGGGGAGAACTGGAACACAGACGACTGGTGTGTTTGAAAGGTGCGCGTGTTGTACACACGTGTGTGTATACATGTTTACATACATACGTACGTACATACATACATACATACATACATACACACACACACACACACACACACACACACACACACACACACACACACACACACACACACACACACACACACACACACACACACAATCGCGAGCGTTAAATCCTGTTCAGATTTTCGTAAGGGTAGGCTATTGTGTGCCGGTGGGAACAGATGACATTTACAAAACTGCACACACACACACGGGGACTGATGTAAAAAAGCACATGAGTGCTTATTCCATTATTCTCGATGTGAAGGTACAATAAAGAAATGATAAATAAACGCGCGCGCACACACGCACACGCACGCACGCACGCACACACACACACACACACACACACACACACACACACACACACACACACACACACACACACACACACACACTGTCATTCATTCCTACGGCACGAAATGGCCTAGCGCCTACTCTTCCAAAATGAAGAAGAGGTTTTACAGTGTGTGCAAGATGTTTTGCGTGCGTTTCGCACACGGGTGCTAGGTTTACAATCTCATCCAAAGGACTATCGGGGAAGTGGAGGTGGAAAACTTCCCTCAAACGGGCACCTCCGTGTGGTGGCTTGAACAAGGCCAATGCTTTTTCCAGGTATTAGGGAAATCAACTGTTCGGTGAGTCTTTGTGCCTGGAGTTTGTGGCCCAGAGATAGCCAGAGACCACACTGTGTGTCCACGGCCAAGTGGTCACTGTCAGCTGATGTCTGAAACGTCACGTGACACGTTACCTCCATCTTCCTCGAGACACCTCTCTTCCAGCACTTTCCCAAGTTTGTATCCATTCTTGCGAGGTCATAAGTGGGTCCGTCCAGGGCTGAATTTTGGGCCAGTCTTGCATATCAATATATTTGTTTCTTTATCTATGTAGAATTTGCTAGAATTAACGCAGATACACTTCAGTTCTTGCTCATTCCTTGAAGCCATCCAGTATGTGCACATGAGACCCGTGCACTGCCCCTACTCTTAAACTACTGACAATTTACTATTGCAAACCTCCACACAGAATTCACTCGGAAGGTGGTTGGATGGCTATGTGTTCTTTCCAACCTCTGACTGTAGACGGGGTTTTTTTTTGAAGTTTTAGTTTGGACAGCCTCGGTGTCATCCTGTTGAATGAGATGAGACCCATGTCCGTTGGATCTGGCATTTAAAAAAATGTTGCCAGAATCTTTGCTTTGAAAGCCCTGTCACCAGGCCATTGGCGATAGTCAGCTTACCTTGGACACTGGGTCTGATCTGGACCAAGTGATGGCATACCCCGAGTGTGTCATCGCCTTTACTTTGCCTGCATCTGGACCAAATCCTACCTGCCTGATGGCATGCCTCAAGTATTTGAAAGGTCATCCTTTGGAGTGGGGGAATCGGCTGCATTTGTGTGTGACTGCATCATGATGTCCCCATCTGAAGGGTTCGCCAGGTAGACTCTGATGCAGAACTTGGGGAATTTTTAGAAAAGATTTGGAACTCAAGGCACCAATCACCAGGTATGTTCTGTTGCAAAACTTCAAACTTTTGGGGGGTGGGGACCCAAGGCATCAAAACGTGAGTGCCATTATCAGACACAATAACCCTCATAATGCTATCGTGGCTAAAAAAAACAAAAAAACATTTAAAAAAAACAGTCCCAGCTTTGTTGATGACTGGGGGACCCACAGTGATGGAATGTAGCCGGTGATTTTCCCGCCACCCGCGTTACAACTCCACCACCATCAGTGAGTCCTTTCCCTGGAGTGAGCCACGGTCAACACACTACTGGTGTCATGGGCACTCACTCGGCAGACAGGTTCCATCTAAAGTCCATCCTCACTTGAAGATGAAATAATCGAGTTGGTCACTCTGGCAGATCTGTTACACCTAGCGGATCACAAATCGTTCCTGGCAAATTCTGCAGGTGTCTGTGAGTTTCTACACCCTCCACACTCAGGTTTAAACACACAGCAACCTGAGCATTGTGCTGAAACTGCTCAGGAACCTTGACTGTCTTTTTTTTTTAAAGCATGTGGAGCGTTGTCTTTTGTAAGCTGAATTCGACAATGATCTGATCAGTGTATATCTGTCACCAGGCCATTGGCGATAGTCAGCTTACCTTGGACACTGGGTCTGATCTGGACCAAGTGATGGCATACCCCGAGTGTGTCATCGCCTTTACTTTGCCTGCATCTGGACCAAATCCTACCTGCCTGATGGCATGCCTCAAGTATTTGACATTTTTCTGTTCCCAGTGACATTAAGATAGCCGCCGCTGTGGCCTAGTGGTTAGGGCGTTGTACTCGTAATCTAAAGGTTGCGGGTTCGATCCCAGCTATTCCGCTATGGCGTTGTGCCCTTGGAAAAGGCACTTTACGGCTATTTTCTCACCCCACCCAGGTGTAAAAGGGGTACCAACCTTGTGTTGGGGGTTAACCCTGCAATAGACTGGCGTCCTATCCAGGGGGGAGTCTATGACTCTCAGTCGCTTAACGCCACAGAAACCGGGATAAGCACCGGCCTGATGAGCCTTATGGCTCGGGACAGACTTTTAGTGACATTAAGACATATTGAGTATTTAGACCGAGAGGGACTTCTTTTTAAAGGGGGGGGGAGGTTGTTCTCTGACAAACAGCTTCCGAAAACGGGTGAAGATTTTCCTGCTTATGGCTGTAAACAATGACATTCTTTTTCCTGTTCGTGTTCTTCTTCTGCTCAGACAGCAACTATTGTTGCCGGTCATGTGAGCGAAAATGAATTGTACTTCCATTTAGCGCCTGACAAGTCAGGCCCAGCGCATCCGACATTGGTGTGGGAGAGATATCGTTATGTGTTGTCTGTCTGGAGAAAAGGCAGAAGAACTGACCAAAAAAGGCAGAAAACAGACAAGAGGGGGGTGGCATGAAGAAAAGGCAGAAGAACTGACCAAAAAAGGCAGACAACAGACAAGAGGGGGTGGCATGAAGAAAAGGCAGAAGAACTGACCAAAAAAGGCAGACAACAGACAAGAGGGGGGTGGCATGAAGAAAAGGCAGAAGAATCGACCCAAAAAGGCAGACAACAGA
Organism: Stramonita haemastoma; assembly: GCA_030674155.1. Taxonomy (NCBI): domain Eukaryota; kingdom Metazoa; phylum Mollusca; class Gastropoda; order Neogastropoda; family Muricidae; genus Stramonita; species Stramonita haemastoma. Next base: position 12,978,840 of record CM060329.1, read on the forward strand.
CAAGAGGGGGGTGGCATGAAGAAAAGGCAGAAGAATCGACCCAAAAAGGCAGACAACAGACAAGAGGGGGGTGGCATGAAGAAAAGGAAGAAGATAGAAACGAAGAGAACGATAGAAAACAGGGAATTCCTGGCACAGAATTTCCAGAATGTGGGAGTGATATTTACACTGACACACACTTTAGTAGGCCTCAAACTGCACAAATCTCCAGCAAGAATAAGCCCTTACTTGCGATGTGTGTGTGTGTGTGTGTGTGTGTGTGTGTGTGTGTGTGGTGTGTGTGTGTGTGTGTGGTGTGTGTAAAAACAAAGAGTTGTCGGAAACTCCCCCCCCCCCCCCCCCCCCCGCATGTTTCCCCCGTCCAGGCATACATATATATATATATATATATATATATATATATATATATATATATATATGTCTGGATTTTTTTTTATCCAGTCAAAGATACATGAACATATACATCGAGTTTGTAACTCTAAGACAGCTTACACGTGACGGAAATGTTGGACAAAAAAACCCAGGGTTGTTGTCTTTGTTGTTTTTGGAGACAGACAGACAGACAGACAGGCAGGCAGGCAGGCAGGCAGACAGACAGACAGACAGACATACAGATAGATAGACAGACAAGGAGCAGAAACAGAGACAGAGAGAGCATGTCCTACCAGTTCCCAGACCTACAGATCTGCTGACCCTGATGGAACGAACATCCACACGCGCACACAAGACACGTGGAAGGTCAACAAACCTCTGCCGCTACACCTGTTCGTGTGTGCGCATGGAATGCCATTCCTGCACGCACTCTGTGCATCTGAAGCAAGGGAAGATAGTTTTCGGGATGGACGTTTATTTCGGGGGGCGGGGAGGTCGACGGGGGAGGGGGGGGAGGCTGTCTTTTGGTTTTTTTGCTCTTGTTGGCTCGATGGGGTTTTTGGGTAGCTGTTTTAGTAGGTTGGTTAATTAGATTTTGCTTTTGGTTTTTTGTTATACTGTTTGGGGTTTTGTTTTGTTTTATTTTTTAGGGTGGGGGTGGGGTGTTGGGGATGGGTGGAGGTAGTGAGGTGAAATGGATCGGTGGTCTGTAGGTAACACACCCGTCCAGAAAGCGAGCAGTCCTGGGTTCCATCCTTGTTCTAACCGCAACTTTCCTCCCATCCCATTGACCTTGAAGGCTAATCTTTAGGATGAGGCAATAAATTGAGGTCCGGTGAGCAACATTTCTTCAGTGTGCCTAAAAGAGGCCCACGGGAATAAGAAAGTTGTTCTGGGAAAAAAATTCTATAGAAAACAGTCACTCTGATAAGGAAACAAAAAAGACACATGCAGACAGGAAAATTACGACCAGTACTGCTGGTGTCAGCTTGCCAGCCTAACAGAACACCTGAACAGTAGGTAGGAGCTCCACACAACACCACCAGAGTTTGCCATCTTTCTCTGTCTCTGCTGAGTTCTACGACCTCCTGTAGCCCTCCCAGACCACTGACCTCAGTGATGTTGGCAATGTAGGATGTTGGTGGTCTGCCTCTTTTCCTTCTGCCCTCAACCTTACCTTGAAGAACTGTCATCCTCAGATTAATTGTGTGTGTGTGTGTGTGTGTGTGTGTGTGTGTGTGTGTGTGGTGTGTGTGTGCTGTGGTGCGTGTGTGTGTGCGTGTGTGTATGTGTTTCTGTTTGTATGATTAATGTATCTCAGTCTGCGCTTATCAATTTCAGCCGACATTTCTCTTCCCACTGAGATTTCATCAAAAATGCTTTCAATTGGAGTTATCAAAACACTCATCTAGACTGGATTGCTGTATTGGTCACAAGCTTGGACACTGCGAAAATTGGAAAGAAACAAAATGAACGCAGCAGAAACATGGTTCTACATGTGACTTCTAAGAATCAAATATGGTCGGACTGAAGAAGAGTGCCATGAAACTCAACATAATACAACACAATGCAGCGCATAATAATGTAATATAAAACTTGCAGTACAATGTAATACAATACAGTATGATACAAGACAATACTGTACAGTACAATGCAGTGTATTACAGTACAATACAATGTACTACATTATTGTAAAATACAATGCAATGTACATTACAGCACAATGCAGTATATTACAGTGCAATAAATTATACTACTATATAGTACAATACAATGCAACATTATACATGACAGTGTAACGCAGCATGCTACGTTATAGTACATTACAGTACAATATATAGTACAACGCAATACAATATACCCCACATCATCGTGCGATACAAGACAATGCAATAACCCCCTGGTGTTCTGCCTGCCTGTGGTGTACCCCAAGCCCCTGTGGACACAAGACCTGGATGTTTCTGTGGCGATCCAAACAACCACATCTTCCATCGCTTGCTAAAATCGCCAAAAAAAACCCACAATGATCCATGCTGCAATTGTGCGCCACACTTCAATCTAATATCACCATCACCTATCACTCCAATATCATCATCACCTGTCACCTATCACTCCAATATCATCATCACCTGTCACCTATCACTCCAATATCATCATCACCTGTCACCTATCACTCCAATATCATCATCACCTGTCACCTATCACTCCAATATCACCACCACCTATCACTCCAATATCACCATCACCTGTCATTCCAATACCACCATCAGCTGCCACTTCAATATCACCATTACCTGTCATTCCAATACCACCATCACCTGTCACTTCAATATCACCATCACCTATCACTTCAATATCACTATCACCATCACCTATCACTTCAATATCACCATTACCTATCACTCCAATATCAATATCACCACTACCTATCACTCCAATATCACTTTCACCATCACCTATCACTTCAATATCACCATTACCTATCACTTCAATACCATCATTACCTATCACTTCAATATCACCATCACCTATCACTTCTATATCACCATTACCTATCACTTCAATATCACTATCACTTCAATATCACCAACACCTGTCACTTCAATATCACCATCACCTGTCACTTCAATATCACCATCACCTATCACTTCAATATCACCATCACCTATCACTTCAATATCACCATCACCTGTCACTTCAATATCACTATCACTTCAATATCACCATCACCTGTCACTTCACTATCACTTCAATATCACCATCATCTATCACTCCAATATCACCTATCACTTCAATATCACCATCACCTATCACTTCAATATCACCATCACCTGTCACTTCAATATCACCATCACCTATCACTTCAATATCACCATCACCTTTCACTTTAATATCACTATCACTTCAATATCACCATCACCTATCACTCCAATATCACCTATCACTTCAATATCACCATCACCTATCACTTCAATATCACCAACACCTGTCACTTCAATATCACCATCACCTATCACTTCAATATCACCATCACCTATCACTTCAATATCATCATCACCTATCACTTCAATATCACTATCACCTGTAACATGTAATGATCGTCGCTGTCGACGGTAGGGGTTCAAAGCAAGATGTGTGTGTGTGTGTGGTGTGTGTGTGTGTGTGTGTGTGTGTGTGTGTGTGTGTGTGTGTGTGTGTGTTTATTGCATCTTTACTTTATACCACACCATCAATACACTACATCTTTACTTCATGCCACACTATCAATGCACTTCAACATCTTTACTTCATACCACACCATCAATACACTACAATATGTTTACTTCATACCACACCATCAATACACTACAACATCTTTACTTTATACCACACCATCAATACACTTCTACATCTTTACCTCATACCTATCTATCTATCTATCTATCTATCTATCTATCTATCTATCTATCTATCTATCTATCTATCTATCTATATATATATATATATATCTGTCTATCTATCTATCTATCTATCTATCTATCTATCTATCTATACCTTAGTCTGGCGACCGTGGGGGCACCCCTGAAGACTTGACAACCAGTTCCCTCCATTCTCCTCTCTGTTCTGCCTTTCTCAGGGTTTTGTTGAGTTCTAGGCCTGTCCATTCACTGATGTTGTCCTCCCATCTCTTCCTTGGTCTGCCTCTTTTTCTTCCTCCTTGGACAGTGCTTTGCAGTACTGTTTTGCAAGTCCTTTTGATCTTGTGACACGCCCTTACCATTTAAGTTTACGCTTCTTTACGATTGATAGATCTTCGTAGGGACCAGTGGTTTGCTGAATTGTGTTATGCACCTCTTTGTTGCTTATGTGGTCTATGTAGGAGATGCCAAGGAGTCTCAGGAAGCATCTCATCTCTACCGCCTGTATTCTCTCCAAATCAGCTGTCAGGATCCACGATTCACAGGCATACAGGAATATGGATATGACAAGGGAGCGCATTAGTCTGATCTTGGAGTTGAATTAAGTACTTTTATCTTTCAGATGGTGTTCAGTTTTGACAGTGCTGTTGTTGTCTGTGCAATCCTTGGCTTGGCTAGGACCCCTTGTCTGATACAGCGGCTCCCAAGTACTTTTAGCTTTGGAACCTCAAACCACACCCTTTAAAAAACCGTCCTTCTTTTTCTTCACTTCGCTTTCACTTTGTTTTTGTCTCATACCACATGCCACCAGGGCTCTCTCTCTCTCTCTCTCTCTCTCCTCTCTCTCTCTCTCTCTCTACTCTCTCTCTCTCTCTCTCTCTCTCTCTCTCTCTCTCTCTCTCTCTCTCTCTCTCTCTCTCTCTCTCTCTCTCTCTCTCTCTGTTCCAATTTCTACTATCTCCTGTAGCCCTCCCAGACCACTGATCTCAGTGATGTGTGCAATGTAGGATGTTGGGGGTCTGCCTCTTTTCCTTCTGATGTAACGACTCTGAATTCTGTCCCATGTGGAAGAACTGTTGCACCAGAATGGACAAAGGGACAAGCACATGATTGTTCTCTCTTCTCTGTCTTTCTTTCGAGGGTGGAATCCCAATCCGAAAAAGAAACTTCATTGACATAAAGTTAGAACGAGACTTATCTGACACCAAACATAAGCGTGTTTAACATTTCGTAAAATATGTAGATTCTTAGATTTATGTAATTTGGCTGTGATCTTGCTCTTCTGGAAAAAGAATCATGCACATATTTCATCATGTCTTACAGACAGTCCTCGTTGTTCAAAAACTTGCTCACATTCCTATAGTTATTCATGTTATTCATTTCTTTGTCTTTATCATTTTATTAAAAAAAATCTTTCTTAAATCATCATATAGCATACAAACATCAAGCAAGTGATACTCGTCTTCCATGTTGTTACACCACTTATATTTTCTTTTTTTTCTCGGCATATTTGTTTATCTCCCTTGCTCTATTAAATCGTGGGAGCTGGTACGAAATTCCTGCATATGAATAGATATGGTTCCAATTTATAAACATGCACTGAAGTTTTTTTTTAATCTCCATTTGTGGCAGTTCTGTGCCAGTACCTGGCTCTCAGCAAAGCTCTTTTCAGTCTTTTTTTTTTTTGCGTTCCTCGGCAACAGCTCCAAGATCCATCAATGGTGTGATTTTTTGCGTATGCCACAGTTTTTGCTCACCATGAAGGTAGCGGCATTCTAACTTCGGGGAAGTATGCTGGACAAAGTGTTTCTGTAACCCACCGAGCTTGACATGAATTACAGGATCTTCCACGTGTATATTTGATCTGCGTGTGCATTTACACGCGAAGGAAATCGCACTTGAAAAGTTGACCTAGGAGATCGTGAAAATCCCCACCCTTAATTCACCAGACGCCGCTGAGATTCGAACCTACAACTTCATGGACCCATGGTATTGAAGTCGAATGGTCCTAACCACTCGGCGCGTCTTTCTAATCCCTGAAGTAGTACACACGTGTCTTTGTTCTGTCTGCTTCTTTGTCCACCTACAGGCTCTGTACCTGGCAAGAGGATGTGTGAAAGAAGGTCCCGTCCGGACATGACCACATCACTACAGGTTTCTCTTATTTTTATTTTATTTTATTCTTTTATATCGAGGATAATGGGATAAGCACTCTTATGCTTTTTTTTTTACATCCAGTCCCCGTGTGTGTGCAGTTTTGTTAATGTCGTCTGTTCATCTCTTCAAGACTTTCAACAACGGACCCCCAGTGCTTGCCTCCTGGCCCCTGCTCCAGACACCGTGTGTTGTGTCGTAAAGTGGATGTTGTCGTTAAGTGGACTGGGTCAACGAAGACAAGAAATCCCTCCCCGGGTCTGGACTGGACTCTTCATGTGGAGACTTAACCTTCTTTCCTTCACCTGAGTTGGGCTACCAATGCACAGACCGCAAATCGCAAGACAAACGATTCCAAATCTGACAATTCCTATTGTCTTTTGTAAGAGTGCAAATCGGGTAAAAAACAACAATTTTCCCTTGGAAAGCTAGGGAGTACTCGTTTCACGTTGCCAGTCTCGAATGAGTTTGTATTGTTGCAATACCTATTATTACTTCCACATCTATTATTTTGATTTGTGTTTTCACGTGTATTGGTAAGAAAACATTATACCAAGCAGTTTTAAAATTGGGCTCATGTTTTTTATGTGTATTGATAAAAAATAAAAATAAAAACATGTGCCAAGCAGTATCTAACAAGATAAATTCCACCTAGGTTTGGACCAGGTTCGCGCAGTTGAAGGCTTTCATCCAGTTAATGACAAGACAGCTGTTTAAGGACACCCCATCTGTGGCTCCACACTGTCGTTTCAGAGCCGCCTCCAGGTGCCGTGAGGACTGTGTGGAGGACCAGGTCTTCCCCGGACCTGAAGCAACACCACCCTCACCCTGCACTTAGCAAGATGCCACGTCCCCCTTGGGCATGCCGGGGGATCTTTCAGTAAAATAGCATCCCCACCTTCTGGAAATTCTGTGCTAGAAATTTCTTTTCTCTCCCCGTTTCTTTCTCCTTACCTTTCTATAATCTCTCTTTCTTATTTTCTGCCTTCCGAGTTCTTTCTCTTGCCTTTTTTCTTTATATGTATATATATATATATATATATATAAGAGAGAGAGAGAGAGAGAGAGAGAGAGAGAGATATATAGATATATAGATATATTATAGATCTCTCTCTCTCTCTCTCTCTCCTCTCTCTCTCTCTCTCTCTCTCTCTCTCTCTATATATATATATATATATATATATATATTATATGGGGGGGGGGTATGTGTGTGTGTGTGTGTGTGTGTGTGTGTGTGTGTGTGTGTGTGTGTGTGTGTGTGTGTGTGTGTGTGTGTGTGTGTATCTGTATGTGTGTGTGTTTGTCCTATTTTTATCATCTGATATTTTGCCTGTACTGTTTTGTTCTGGTGGTATAGGCAGAGCTTCAGATTCAGAATCAGAATTCAGATGTCCATTCTGCAGTGTTATTTACTCATGCAGCAATTTCGATGTGTATATTGTTGCACTTTGAGATGGTTTTTTATCTTCTTTAGCGCTTTTTTTTAAACATGGGATGATCATTTAAGCTGGCGTCCTCAGAACAGCCTGGTTCATTATTAAGCCTTGAGGAATGAAACGCTTTAGGTATTGTGTCATTCAGTGTTGGGGTGGGTTATATTTTTACGGGTTGACCTTGTTAGGTATTTAAAGGTATTTGGAGGCATTGGTTTTGAACTTGAGGAGAAAGTTATCGAAGCCACTGGAACTGAAAGAGATGATAGATGTAAAAATTATGGCTTTGGAGGTCGGCAGGGCTACAAACAATACGGTATAGTACTTATTTATTTATTTAGTTATCTATTTATTTATTTATTCATTTATTCTTTTATCGAGGATAATGGAATGAGCACTCATGTGCTTTTTTCATCCAGTCCCCGTGTGTTTGCAGTTTTGTAAATAGTGTCATCTGTTCCCACCGGTACACAATGGCCTACTCTTACGAAAAGCAGAACAGGATGCTGTGTGGTGAGGCCTGTCCTTTGACGCCAGATATCCGACAGTGTCGTACCAGTGACGTACTTGGCTGGACTTCT
>CM060329.1:12994277-12999277 GCA_030674155.1 Stramonita haemastoma
CCTCACCTCAACTCTCCTCGGATCTGCAAAGGCTAGCCCTCTGCCTACTGTCCACAGCCACTCTGAACTTCCTGCTATATTCTCTTCATTCTTCTCTGACAAAGTCCGCAACATCCGCTCCAAACTGGATCAGACTCTTTTCCAACCTGCGCCTCCTGATCCCCAATTCACTGGCACTCCTCTCCTTGTCTTTCCATCAGCTCTCAAAACTGCTATAGTCACACCTCTGCTCAAAAAGCACGACCTCGATCCTAACATCCTGAAGAACTATAGACCTGTCTCTAATCTGCCTTTTATCTCTAAAGTCCTTGAAAAAGTTGTTCTGAAACAACTCAATAGCCATCTTCTTTCCAATAATCTCTTTCCCCCTTTTCAGTCTGCCTATCGCGTCAACCACAGCACTGAAACCACCCTGGTTCATACTCTAAACATGCTTCTCCATGCTCTCTTACTCTTCTCGACTTATCTGCTGCCTTTGACGCTATAGACCATTCAATTCTCCTCTCCCGTCTCCAAAACATGTTACGGTATTAAAGGCACAGCCCTCACCTGGTTTACTTCGTACCTGACAGACCGAGTCCATACAGTTGCAGTAAACAAGATTCAATCAGCACCTGCCAAACTGGAATGTGATGTCCCTCAGGGATCAGTTCTGGGCCCTCTTCTTTTTACCCTCTTTACTGCTCCACTGTCACATATAATAGACCGTCATCATGTCAATTATCACTTTTATATATGCTGACGACTCGCAGATTCAAAGCAGTGACACACCTGAAAATCTTCCTTCTCTCTTGACAAATATGACCAGCTGCCTTCAAGATATCCAACACTGGATGATACAAAACAAGTTACAACTAAATGCAGATAAAACCGAAGCCATGCTTGTAGACACCAAACACAAACCCTCCTCCATTCCAATAACTTCAATAGAATTCGGCAATACGTCAGTTCCGCTATCCACTTCTGTGAAGTATCTAGGAGTCGTTGTCGACAACACTCTCTCCATGCAAAAATTCATTACCCAAACCTGTCAGTCATGCTTCTATCAACTACGGCGTATTAGCGCAATTCGAAAGTACCTGTCCACTGATACAACATCCAAACTTGTCACTTCTCTTATTCTCTCACGTCTGGACTATTGCAATTCTCTTTTGGCTGGTCTGCCAGCATCATCCATCCACTCCCTTCAACGTATACAAAACTCTGCAGCTCGTCTGGTCCTCAGAAAGAAAAAATCTGAGTACATTACCCCTCTCTTGCAATCTCTTCATTGGCTGCCCGTACCACAGAGAGTAAACTACAAGATCAATACCCTCTGTTACAAATGTCTCCACAATACTGCACCCTCCTACCTCTGTGAATGTCTTCACTTGTACACACCTTCTCGCTCCCTCCGCTCGTCGGCAGATACTTTGTCCTTAAGAACACCCAGATTCAACCTATCTACGGTTGGCCGCCGCTCTTTCTCTGTTTCTGGTCCATCCATCTGGAACGACCTTCCTCTCTCCCTCCGGCAAAAGCCTACTTATGACACTTTTAAATCCACCCTCAAGACACACTTATCTCAAACCTAAGTTTTCTCCTTCCGCCTCCATCTCTTACCTGTCCCTGCCTTCAACATCCACCTGCCAAAGTGCATGACGTTTTATTTATTTATTTTATTATTATTTATTATTTATTTATTCTTTTATATTGAGGATAACAGAATAAGCAATCATGTGTTTTTTTTTTCATCCGGTCCCCGTGTGAATGCAGTTTTGTAAATATTGTCATCTGTTCCCGCCGGCACACGATGGCCTACTCTTACGAAAAGCGGAACAGGATTTAACGTGTGCGCAAGATGTTCTGCGTGCGTTCGCACACGGGGCCTCGGTTTAAAGTCTCATCCGAAAGACTTTTGGGGAGAGTGGAGTCAGCACAGTTTGTAGGTGTGTGTGTGTGCGCGCGCGTGCTGCGTGCGTGCGTGCGTGTGTGCGTGTGTGTGTGTGTGTACATTCGAATTTGTCAAAACTGTAAATTGTTGCTGATTGTGTGTTGTGCAGGTCGAATGCAAAGCGCTTTGATTTGTTTTTGCAAGAGATAGCGCTCTACAGATTCACAGAACTTTGTCAGAAGATCCACGACACCAAAGAATGGCCAAAAGAATGGACACAGTCTCTTGTAATACCCCTGCCAAAGAAAGGAAACCTCAAGAAATGCCAGAACTACAGAACCATCAGTCTCATAAGTCATCCTAGCAAGATCATGCTGCAGGTAGTCCTCAACAGACTGAAAAACCAAGCGGAAAAACTCCTGGCAGAAGAACAAGCGGGCTTTAGACCAAAACGCAGCACAATGGAACAAATTTTCAATCTGAGAATTCTGATAGAGAAGCATCTCCAACTCTAAAAAGACTTGTACCACAATTTCATAGACTTCAAAAAGGCCTTTGACAGGGTATGGCATGACGGCCTCTGGCAAGTACTCAGGCACTTCAACATTGACAACTGCCTAATTGAAGTCATCAAGGCTCTGTACGAGAACGCAAAAAGTGCAGTTTTCATGAACAATCACGTGGGCGAGTTCTTCAAGACCACGGTTGGGGTTCGCCAGGGCTGCCTTCTCTCACCTGTACTCTTCAACCTCTTCCTCGAAAACATCATGACAGAGACACTGCAAAACCACCACACTTCCATCTCCATTGGTGGAAGACCCCTTTGCAACCTCAGATTTGCAGATGACATTGACCTCATGGGCAGCAGCAAACAAGAACTGCAAATCCTCACAGACAATTTAACAGATCGAGCGAGCGCATACGGCCAATTCAAATACTTCAAATACTTCAAATACTTCAAATACTTAGGCTCCATCCTAACAAAAGATGGCACATCAAACAATGAAGTGAAAGCTCGCATTGCAACAGCAACATCTGCTCTAGTCAGACTCGAGAAGATCATCAGAAGCAACAACATCAGCTTCTGCACCAAATACCATCTTTACAAATCCCTCGTGATATCTATCCTCCTATATGGCTGTGAATCATGGACTCTGACAGCAGAGTTAGAGAGGAGAATCCAAGCATTCGAGAACAAGTGCCACAGAAGACTCCTCAAAATATCATACAAAGAACACAAGACCAATAATTATGTGAAAGAAGAAATCAAAAAGCGTGTGGGCCCCCAAGAGCCTTTGCTCTCCACCATAAAGAGGAGAAAGCTGATGTGGTTTGGTCACACCACAAGACACAACACCCTAGCAAAAACCATCCTGCAAGGAACAGTCGAGGGCAAGAGAAGAAGAGGCCGCCAAAAGAAATCATGGGTTGACTACATCAAAGACTGGACCGCCCAACCCCTACAACACCTCCTACTAGCCACACAGGATCGTGAAGCATGGAAAAAGATCTCTGTTGCGTCTTCTCTCATGTCCCCCCTACGTCCTTTGGGACATGGGACTGAGTGAGTGAGTGAGCGCTCTACAAATTCCATGTATTATTATTATTATTACAAGTCAACAAGACAGTGCACTACAAGACAAGACAGTACAAGACTTGACAGCCCACCTGCATTCTGCCTGAGGTGAGGGAGATGAGGGCGGTGATGAAGACCCCCGCCACCCCCACCCCAAAGGCGTTGGCCAGGCCGTAGAGGAGGCCTGTGTACTGGGGGCACATGTCCGCGATCACCGGGCAGTAACCTGCATGCACGTGTGTGGTCAAAATCATCTTCTTTTCCCCCGGCTTTTTTTTTGGGGGGGCGGGAGGGGGGGTTAACATTCGTTTAGTGTATTCAAGATAATGATGATGATAATCATCATCATCTAAATCATAATGTTAACTCGTCTTCATAGTTCACACACCTATAATGTTGACATGTTGTCGTAGATCACGCCTATAATGTTAACATGTTGTCATAGTTCATAGCTTAAAAAATGTTAACATACTCTCATAGTTCATACTTAAAATGTCAACAGTCTCATAATAATTGTCATAGTTCACACCGAGAATGTTAACATGTTGTCATAGTTGACACCTAAAAAGGCTAACAGTCAATGCAGAAAAGAAATGGTGTGGTGGGTTTGTTGTTGTTGCTGCTGCTGCTGCTGCTGCTGTTGTTGTTGTTGTTGTTGTTGTTGTTGTTGTTGTTGTTGTTGATGATGATGATGATGATGATGATGATGATGATGATGATGATGATGATGATGATGATGATGATGATGATGATGATGCTGATGCTGATGATGATGATGTTTATTCTGACCTGCACTGCCGAACCCCTCCATAGTGGCGCCAGTGGCCAGCAATATGTAGGCCAGCAGCCAATCTCCAGTGAAATACAGCACCAACAGCAACACTCCTTCACACGTGTACCCTGCCCACAGTTGTGTTGTACTGTACAACATCGCTAGTTTAAACATGGATTTAGTCAGTACATATACAACACGAGCAGAGAACACTACAGCCAGGAAAAAGGCATCAAGCTACACCTTATTGCCTAACCCCATTATTCCCTTACAGACACACACACTCAGGCATGCACGTAGGCACGTATTCACACACATACATACATACATACATACATACACACACACACACACACACACACACACACACACACACACACACACACACACACACACACACACACACACACACACACACACACAACACACACACACGCCTATAGTTGACTATGCCTCATCTCTTTGGGACAACTGCAGTGAAACTAATTTGAAATTCATTCATCGATTATATAAAAGAGCACTAAAACTTGTCCTATTAAAATCAAGCTCCCTAACCATCAATGATTATAAGCAAACAAATATTCTTACATTCCAAAACAGGCTTTATTTCAATAAAGCTCTATTTGTACAAAAAGTTGTCAATGGAAATGCCCCTCCCAAGATCACCAATAGATTCAAAATTAATGAGCACAGGCATAACCATCTACTAACATTTCCCAGACCCAGAAACAATCTTTACAAAGCAAGCTTCCTATATTCAGGTAGTGATTTATGGAACA
>CM060329.1:13001777-13006777 GCA_030674155.1 Stramonita haemastoma
CCCAAACCACCAGCCTGGAGACAGGGTCATTAGTTGACAGGCCTGGAGGGTCCTGCTGTACCCCTGTACTAGGCCTGGCTCTCCACTTTGTTTGCTTCAGTGCCCATCCAGAGCACAGTGTGTGTGCGCGCGCGCGCGTGTGTGTGTGTGCGTGCGTGCGCGTGTGTATGTGTGTGAGGGTGCGTGTGTGTGTGTGTGTGTGTGTGTGTGTGTGTATGTGTGTTTGTGTGTGTGTGTGTGTGTGTGTGTATTATGTATGTATGTATGTATGTATGTATGTATGTATGTAGTATGTATGTATGTATTGTATGTATGTATGTATGTATGTATGTATGTATGTATGTATGTATGTATGTATGTATGTATGTATGTATGTATGTATGTATGTATGTATGTATGTATGTATGTATGTATGTATGTATGTATGTTATGTGTCTATGTATGTTATGTATGTGTCTATGTATGTGTCTATGTATGTGTCTATGTATGTTGTATGTATGTATGTATGTTATGTATGTATGTATGTATGTATGTATGTATGTATGATGTTGTATGTATGTTATGTATGTATGTATGTATGTATTATGTATGTATGTATTGTATGTATGTATGTATGTATGTATGTATGTATGTATGTATGTATGTATGTATGTATGTATGTATGTAGTATGTATGTATGAAATCGATCAGAGTGAGTGAGGCTCAAGGCTTCATCAGTGGATTGGCCAGCCAGCCAGCCAGCCAGCCAGCCAGCCAGGTAACCAGGCCTCCCTACCTATGGTGAAGATGACCTTTCTGGTGGCGGTGGTGGAGAGCCCCAGGTGGATCAGCTTGTCGGAGATGAGTCCTCCCAGGAGAGAGGTGCCCACCAGCAGGCCATAGGGCACCACCAGGATGATGCCCAGCTGTGGGCACACCCACAGTCACCGCCACAGTTATCAGTCAGTATCTACAGTGTGATGATGATGATGATGATGATGATGATGATGATGATGATGATGATGATGATGATGATGATACTGCTACTACTACTACTACTACTACTACTACTACTACTACTACTACTACTACCAGTAGTAGTAGTAGTAGTAGTAGTAGTAGTAGTAGTAGTAGTAGTAGTAGTAGTAGTAGTAGTAGTAGTACCAATACACAGACATGCAAAAAAAGCAAGCCAGCGCGCACACGCGCATACGCACGCACACACGAGCGAGCGCGCACGTACATACACACGCGCGCACACGCGCATACGCACGCACACACGAGCGAGCGCGCACGTACATACACACTCGCACACAAGCATGCACACACACACATACAAACACAAACACATACACACGCGCGCGCGAGCACGCACGAACGCAAGAACCCACTTCACATATACATTATGCACGCGCACGCAGGTACACACACATACGCGCAAGCACGCACGCACAGCGCCCTCGCGCGAACACACACACACACACACACACACACACACACACACACACACACACACACACACACACTCGCGCGCGCGCGCGCACTAGTTTGGAGAGAGAGAGAGAGAGAGAGAGAGAGAGAGAGAGAGAGAGAGAGAGAGAGAGAGAGAGAGAGAGAGAGAGAGAGAAGAGACAGACAGACAGACAGACAGACAGACAGACAGACAGACAGACAGACAGACAGAGACAGACAGACAGACAGACAGACAGACAGACAGACAGACAGACAGACAGAGAGACGGACAGGCTGACAGACTGACAGACTGACAGACTGACAAACAGACAAAATCACAAACACACTCACAGAAAACAGATCGACTGACAAACACACAGACACACAGACATAGACACAGACATAGACACAGACAGATAGACAGACAGACAGACAGACAGACAGACCCACATCTTCTATCTTGATGCCGAAGGAATCCTGGAAGTATTGGGACTGTTCCAGAACGAGGATGGCGAAGATGGCTGTTCGGACAGACGTAGCGGTGATGACGGCCCACACCCCTCCTGACCTCACGATACTGCGCCAGGGGACGTTTTTGAACTGTCAATCAATCCATCAATCAATCAATCAATTAATCAATCAAGCATCAATCAATCCACCATGACACCACGCTGTAAGCCCCTTTCTAAAATCAAAACTGCCATGACGGAACTTATTGTCTGTTTGTCCGTCGTGTTCGACGATGACCTTCAAAACAGCAGAGGAGGCAGCTGCTGTTTCGAAAACTGGGCAGAAATTTGATTATAGTGGAGGTGCCTTGCCCACAGTACATTCCCACTCTCTCGGCCAAGAGGGCATAAGAACAGTCAGTGTGTGGGATGTTCTCCAAAGGCCAACTAGCCCCCAGGGCTGCAGCACATAAGGACTGTGCAAGTCAAGCCTCCTAGTCAGAGAGTCATAGTCGATCACTAAAAGACTAAGCTGTAAGGTGGAATTCCATGAGTGGGAAAGAAAGCCACTGATCATACAGCCTCTCACTTTGTTGTTGCCCCCAGCATCAACAGTTTAATGAAGAACTGTGATAAAGCCCAGGCACGAGTGGTTAAGACCGTTCGATTTCAATCCCATGAGTCCATAAAGTCATGGATTCGAATCCCGGGCGGCGTCTGGTGAATTAAGGTTGGGGGGGGGGGAGGGGGAGGGGGGGCCGATCTCGCAGGTCAACTTCAAGTGCAGACCCGCCAGTGCCTTAGTTTTCTCTCCCCAAAAGTCCTTCGAATGAGACTATAAACCGAAGCCCCGTGTGCGAACGCACACAGAACATCTTGCACACACGTTAAATCCGGTTCCGCTCTTCGTAAGTGTAGGCCATTGTGTGCCGGTAGGAACAGATGACAAGATTTACAAAACTGCATACACACGGGGACTGGATGTAAAAAAAAAGCACCTGAGTGCTTATTCCATTATCCTCAATTTTGTTGTAGTAGGCTTCCGTCAGTCAGTGTCGACTATGGAATTCGTGCTAGAAGAAAGGTCATTTTTTCAGCGATAGCGCCGGCTGTGGCTGGTCAGTCCAATGTGGGAGTGGCAGTCTCTGTCGCATCTGATACAGATGTGGCTTGTTGAGGTGGATTTAAAATGTAAAAGATAAAATAAAGAAGTGAAATACCCACCACTTCCAGAGAACTCCGCTGCACGTTGCCGCCACGTTTGCTGAGCAACTTCCGTTCTTCTGGGGTCAGGTCAGGGTGAAGGTCAGGCGTTTCGTAAAAAAACTGGAACCACAGTAGACACCACAAGAGACCTAGTCCCCCTGTGACAGAAAGAAGCACTGCCCAGATAGACAGGAATGGTGCACGTGTTCACGCGCTCACTGATCATCGTCTCTTCACTTTAGTTCCTTTCTTTTGGTTTGTTTTGTGTAATGCTCTTCATGTGTGCGCGCGTGCGTGTGTGTGTGTGTACATTCGAATTTGCTAAAACTATAAATTGTTATTGATTGCTTGTGTGCTGTATAGGTCGAATGCAAGCGCTTTGATTTGTGTCTACAAGATATAGCGCTATATGAATTCCATGTATAATTATTATCATTATTATTATTATTATTATTATTATTATTATTATTATTATTATTATTATTATTATCATTACTACTACTACTACTACTACTACTACTACTACTACTACTACTACTACTACTACTACTACTACTACTACTACTACTGCTGCTGCTGCTGCTACTACTACTTAGTGATATAGACACACCTGCATTCAAACCATCACCTCTCTCTCTCTCACTCTCATATAGATATAGATATAGATATAGATATATATATACATACATCTCTCTCTCTCTCTGTATATATATATATATATATATATATATATATATATATATATATATATATATATATATATATATATATATATAAGAGCTAACTACAGTAAATGCCTTACTGGGGAAGAATATATAACCTCAGCAACTGATGTTATGAACTGCTGAGAGTCATATAAAACTTCTTGAACAGTGGCATATCTTCTTTTTTTTTTTAATAATTAGTCCTCTACTTTTAAACAGGTCGATAAGAATTGGGCAATGTAAATGGTGGATTGAAAGAGGTTGAGAACAGCAACATGACACATTTTTAGAATGTTGGTATTCCATGCATACAGTTTATACAGTAAAATTGCTAGTTTACGTAAACAAGAAATATGTTTAAAGTGTGATGTCTTCATTTTGGAATGCATTCTATTCATCAATTTAGCACTTTACTTTACTTTCTTTACAAAGCTTCCTTCACAGAAATGTTCTGAAGTTTTAATCCTCCCCCCCCAAAAAAAAAAATCAGAAGGACCAAACTGATATAAGTCATTCAGTGACTTGATCTGTTTGGGGTTTTTTTCCTCAGTTTTTCTCTTTATCATTTTCTACTGTGTAGGTTACTGGTGACAGAAATGCCAACCATCTGATGTTTCAGGAAATTGAGGGCAGTGCTCCTCTTTGTAACGTTTTGTGTAAATTCCCGGTAATAATAACATACGACACATGACATTTACATTGATGTGGGGGGGAGGGGGTTAATAGTAAAGTAAAAGTAAAGGCATTCCCATAACCTATGCAGTGGTGGGAAGCGAGGCACCAGAGACCTCAGCTTTTCTGGGGGCCAGGATATTGAGGGTGGCGTCCATCTCCTCTCCATCGCTGCTTTACCTTCCCTGACCCTAAAGAGGGCAGGAACTCATTTACAGCTGGATGAGCTGGGGGACTATACTGAAGCCAAGGACCTTCTGGTCACCCATCCGCGCGGTAACCACGCTCAATGCTGCAGAACCTTAGCTTGGAGAGAGCCAGTGTTCTGACCGCTGAGATATCCCGTCCCCTGGACAGGAAAACGACACAATGCTATTATATACTTTTTTTTTTCACTGCGCTAACCTCCTTTCCCAAATTCAGGTTTATGTCAAAGACTTGTGCAGGGCAGAATGGAATGGCCAACCTGAACATGGTGAAAAGGTCTGTCTGTTTCATTATATCACATTACACACCACTTTGTGTCACAGCAGATTTC
>CM060329.1:13011777-13021777 GCA_030674155.1 Stramonita haemastoma
CACGAAGAAGAAGATTCATCAGACGACTCCGAGATTCAAACCCTCGACTTCATGGATCCATGAGAGAGAAGTCGAACGGTCTTAACCACTCAGGTACAGCGTGCATCTAAGGACTGACAGACCACTACCAGAAGGGCATGTGTACCAATGTCTAAGGACTGATAGACCACTACCAGAAGGACATATGTACTGACGGACCACTACCAGAAGGACATATGTACTGACAGACCACAACCAGAAGGGCATGTGTACCAATGTCTAAGGACTGACGGACCACTACCAGAAGGACATTGTGTACCAATACCCAAGGACTGACGGACCACTACAGGAAGGACAGATGCGCCAATATCTAATGACTTAAGGACTACTTCCAGAAAGACATGCGTACCAATACCTAAGGACTGACAGACCACTACCAGAAGGACATATGTACTGACAGACCACTACCAGAAGGACATGTGTACCAATATCTAAGGACTGACGGACAAGTACCAGAAGGACATGAGTACCAATGTCTAAGGACTGACGGACCACTACTAAAAGGACAGGTGTACCAATATCTAAGGACTGACGGACCAGCACCAGAAGGACAGATGTACCAATACTTAAGGTGTGTTACCGTGTATGTAGAAAATGGCATTCCAGCGGATGAAGCAGACGGTCAGAGCGGTCAGCACTGAGGCCACCGCTGGCGCCACGTAAAGCCCTGATCACACACACACACACACACACACACACACACACACACACACACACACACACACACACACACAGACACAACACACACACACACACACACACACACACACACACACACACACACACACACACACACTGTATGTAACAAAGCATGACTCCGAAAAATACAGTTGTATACATACAATGTTCAGAGAGCAACAAAATATATTTTTAAAAAAGAAATACCGATGCCTTGACTTAAGTCGGTAGGGCTATGAACAGCAGAATAGGATTTGATTTGATCAAATCAATTATTTCTGGTCCAGGCCCAAACTTGTGTCAGTTATTGACGTGAGCAAAGTGTCAAAGCCTCCCTGAATATGTCTTGTTATGTTTTAAAATGTTATATGGAGTATATGTGGATCGGTGGTCTAAGTGGTAACGGGCCTTGCCTAGAAAGCAAAAAGTCCGGGTCGGAATGTGCGGTGGTTCGTACCCTGTTTGGACCCAAAACGTATTCCCCATCCATGAGACCCTGAGTGGTGGTCTGGGCGCTAGTCTTTCGGATGAGACGATAAACCGAGGTCCCGTGTGTCACACATCACTATTTAACGCACATAAAAGAACCTACGGCAACAAGGGGGTTGACCCTGGCAAAATTCTGTAGAGAAAAGCCACTCTGATAGGGAAACAAATACAGTTGCGTGCAGGAAAAAGAAAAATAATGGGTAGGCGCTGCACTTGTGGCGCGGCGATGCGCTCTCCCCGGGGAGAGCAGCCCGAATTTCACGCAGAGAAATCTGCTGTGACATAAAGTGGTACAAAATACAAAATACCATTAAAAAGGGGAGAAAAGAAAAGCCAATACAAAAACGAAAAACTTCAGTGGAGGGGTTTTTTTCCACACAAAAACAAACAAAACCTACAACATACATTTTGTGATATGGCCAATCTTCAGTATTTACTTTTGCAAGTATACCAACCAAAACCTTTTTTCAATAAAAAATGAAGCAGGCAGCTGTGGAAAGAAAAGTTGAGCAGCTGGACTCTAAGGCCATTACAGATTAGAGCTTCAGTGCATGTACCCAAAATGATGTTTTTGGTGCTGAATATTGCCACGTGCAGATAGGAAGACTATTCTGAGTAAATCTGGAAAAATTAAGAGTTCAAAAAACATGTCTATGAAAACAGAATTTATTGTGTATCTGTTATCAATCAAAATTTGTTGTTCAAAAATGGAAAAACCACAGCCCTGGCGGCCGTATTGTATTATTTGCATAGCATGACTGCGTGAAATAAAGTAGTTTGTGGATGTTTAAGCTGCCTAAGTAATGCTCTTTTGATTTGTTGGGTATCTATAAGCACCAAGTTGTAGCCATTTTGATAAATTGAAATACAAATCCAAACATATGGTGTACTTCTTCCTCGTCAAACGCTAAGACAGCAACTATCTCTGTCATGTGAGCGAAAATGGGTTATGCTGCTGTTCAGGCCCTGACAATTCAGGTCCAGTGCAACCGACATTGGCGAGAAAGAAATTTGTTCTCTTTCAGGTCTTTGTGGGGATTTTTAAAAAAGGCAAAAGAAAGGACAAATAAGGCAGAAAATAAGAATGAGGTGAGGGGGGAAAAAGTGCAAAAAAAAAGAAACAAAGAGAGGGATAGAAAAGTGGGAATTCCTAGCACCGAATTTCCAGAAGGTGGAGATGCTATTTACACTTTCAGGCCCTCGGCATCTCGGGGAGGGGTTAGGAGGGGGGGGGGCGTGTTAAAGCTTGCTATGTGCTGCTCTTTTGTGTATCTATAATTATGCACCAACTTTTGAAAATGCTGATCAGTTATAATACAAAATTCCTGCTATGGTGTTCCAGTCTGCCAGCAGCAGCCTATAGCTGATGTACTGTGAGGGAGGACTCACCCACAGCCAGGATGGAGTACAGCACGGTTCTGTCCCTGTCAGTGCACCAGGCTGACACCAGGGCGTTGGAGGCACATTGCGCACTGGCCTGGAAAGCAAAGGAAACACGTCATCATTTGTTGGAGGCACATTGGGCACTGGCCTGGAAAGCAAAGGAAACACGTCATCATTTGTTGGAGGCACATTGCACGCTGGCCTGGAAAGCAAAGGAAACACGTCATCATTTGTTGGAGGCGCATTGGGCACTGGCCTGGAAAGCAAAGGAAACACGTCATCATTTGTTGGAGGCACATTGCATGCTGGCCTAAGAAAGAAACACGTCATCATTTGTGACACCAGGGCGTTGGAGGCACATTGCATGCTGGCCTAGAAAGCACAGGAAACACGTCATCATTTGCGTCATCGTTCAGTTGAAGTGTCGAGTTCTCATTTCGCTATTTCTTGTGTATTTTGGTAACAGGCTAAATGACAAAATCAAATAGCTCTAGGTATTTTTGTCTTACATCAGCAAGACATAACTTTAAAACTCTCTCTCTCTCTCTCTCTCTCTCTCTCTCTCTCTCTCTCTCTCTCTCTCTCTCTCTCTCTCTCTCTCTCTCTCTCTCTCTCTCTCTCTCTCTCCTCTCTTGACAAAAGACACAATGACACAACAAGACACAGTGTCTCACATCAAAGGCCCCCTCCAGCACCCTGAGGCAGAAGACGAGAGCAGGGTTGTAGAGGATGCAGGGAGCGAAGAGGAGAGTGATGACACTGTTCAGCATCACCGCCACTCCTGCCACACTGCACACCGAAAACTATCATCATCATCATCATCATCATCATCATCATCATCATCATCATCATCATCATCATGAGGTCATCATACTGACACTGCACAGTAAAACAGTTATCATCAACAACAAGACACAAGTGTCTTACACACAAGACACAATGTCTCACACAAGACAGTGTCTTACACACAAGACACGGTGTCCCACACAACAAGACAGTGTCTCACACAACAAGGCACAAGTGTCTAACACAACAAGACACGATGTCTCACATGTAACAAGACACAACTGGCTCATCATCATCGTCAAATAATAATAATCAGAGACGACGATGACGACGACGACGACGACGACGACGACGATGATGATGATGATGATGATGATGATAATCATCATCATCTTCATAAATGGAATTGAAATAGCGCTATATCTTGTAAAACCAATCAAAACACTCAATACCCCTTTAGCCATGAGCGTGAAGAGTGACGTACGTTTTGGGGGACACGATGGTGCAGATGATGCCTACTGGAAACACAGCGCTCCCTGCCCCCACGTACAGAGCCGTGTGCGTCATCAGCATGACGTCACCTCTCATGTCCACTTTGACGTCAGCTGATGTGTTGGACACTGGACACTTTTGGGAAGACAAAAGAGACTGATTTTTTTAAATACTGAATGCTAGAGAAAAACAGACCAGATTCTGTGTTAATTGGAATATTGAACATGAAGATGGTAGGGATGGTGATGGTGAGGGGGAGGAGGAGGAGGAGGGTGGTGAGGGGAAGGGGGAGGAGGATGGTGGTGAGGAGAAGGGGGAGGAGGATGGTGGACGTGGTTGTGATGATGAGAATGACGTGTTCGCCATGCTATAGTACTGTACTTGATGGGAAAAGAAAACGTAACTGTGGAGAGCTCAACCAACACATAACTTGACGGCTAGTTAAGCCTAAAATTCCCACAACAGAACTGTGTGAGTACTTTCGCAAGTATACATGTATGTACGCGTGCGTGTATACCGGTATGCGTGTCCTTGAGTGTATGCGTGTGTGGCGTGCGAAAGTGTTTGCGCATTTTCTATATGTTTGTGTGCTTTTGAAGTCCAGTGTGCGTACTTTAGTAGAAATTGTCTGATTAACTGAAGGACGTCATTGTTGTTTTTGTCGTGTTCTTTTTAGCGTAGTGATAGAGGCAGACATGCAAAGACAATCAGTCAGTCACGATAACTATCGGTTATGATTTCAGGAAGCACAGAAAAAGACAGTCATGAACAACAGAATGTGAAAGCTGAAAGGTGACTGAGGTCTTTCCCTTTTGATATCTGTCAGCATTGATGACGATGGCTCTATGTATGCATCTCCATGTACCCAACGAGGCTTTTTGCTGGAATAAAGAATTTTGACTTGACGTGTTTCTTGTTTTTTGTTGATGACAAAATGAAAAACAGTCGAAGAGATGCTAATGCTAAATAGACCAACAGACGCTACACAAACACACAAAACAGACACTATACAGATTAACAAACACGAGACTAACAGACACAACACAGACTAACAGACATCAAACAGACTAACAGACAATACACAGATTAACAGACACTAGACTCACAGACCCTGCACAGTTTAACAGACATTAAACAGACTAACAGACGGTGCACAGATTAACCGACACTACTAGGCTAATAGACACTGCACATATTAACAAATACTAGGCTAATAGACACTGCAGAGATTAACAGACACAAGACTAACGGACACAACACAGACATAAAACAGATACTTCACACACCAACAGACACTAGACTAACAGACACAACAGACAGATATTAAACAGACTAACAGACAGTTGACTAACAGACACAGCAGACTAACAGAGACCAACAGACACAACACAGACATTACACAGACCAGCAGACACTACACAGACCAACAGACACTGAACAGACACGCTGCGACATACGTGTGAAAATATCAGGTTGGTCGACGATTGGTTCCTAGCGGTCACGTGGGTCATGACGAGAGCGTAGCTGGTGCGAATGGCGATGATGAGGCAGATGCCCATGGAGAGCATGAGGGTCAGCCGGTACCGATGGGGGATGACACAACGCCGCTTAGCCCGCCTCCCGCCCGCCATGTCATCATCCATGTCTGCCTCTGTAAAGGGGCAAAGGTTCATTTACGGTACAGCAAGAGAAGACCAAACTGATGACCAATAACGCCGAGGGCATTAGCACTGATATCAGGGTCAGCGACCAGAAGCTGGAAACGGTTCAAAGCTTCAAGAAGTACTTGGGAGCTGTTGTATCAGACAAGGGGTCCAAGCCAGAGGTAGTATGCAGAATTGCACAGACAATAACAGCACTGTCAAAACAGAACACCATCTGGAGAGAGAAAAATATCACATTCAACTCCAAGATCAGACTAATGCGCTCCCTTGTCATATCCATTCCTGTATTCCTGTGACTCGTGGACCCTGACTGCTGGTTTGGAGAGAAGAGTACAGGCGGTAGAGATGAGATGTTTCAGGAGACTCCATGGCATCTCCTACAGAGACCACATAAGCAACGAAGATGTGCATAACAGAATCCAGCAAACCATTGGCCCCTACGAAAATCTTCTGTCAATCGTAATGAAGCGCAAACTTATATGGTACGGGCATGTCACAAGATCAAATGGACTTGCAAAAACAATACTGCAAGGCGCTGTCCAAGGAGGAAGAAAAAGAGGCAGACCAAGGAAGAGATGAGAGGACAACATCAGCGAATGGACAGGCCTAGAACTCAACAAAACCCTGAGAAAGGCAGAACAGAGAGAGGAATGGAGGGAACTGGTTGTCAAGTCTTCATGGGTGCCTCCACGGTCGCCAGACTAAGAGATAGATAGATAGATAGATAGATAGATAGATAGATAGATAGATAGATAGATAGATAGATAGATAGATAGATAGATAGATAGATAGATAGATAGCAAGTGTTACTTTTTATCGGGGCCTTGCTCCAAAACGCTGTCCGGAGTTTATGGCAACTTCAATTTATGTGCTTTTCTTTTTTCTTTTTTCTCTTTCTAAAATTGTTTACCTCTTTTTCCACAATAATATTAACAGGGTAGGGAATATAACAAGTACAACTGTGTGTGCGTTCGTGTCTGCGTGTGTGCGTGCGTGCGTGCGTGCGTGCGTGCGTGTGCGTGTGTGTGTGCGTGCGTGCGCGTGCGTGCATGCGTGCGTGCTTGCGTGGCGTGCTGCGGTGTAATGCTTTTTTCATTCAGTTTATTTTAATCTTATTGGTTGTGGTAATAGTACTGAGGTTGAATATCAATGATAATTGTTGTTTTTGTCCTAAATACATGGTTTGATCGGGTTGGGGAGCAAACGCATTGCTTATTCAATGTACCATCTGGACTTTGACTTTGTCTTTGACTTTCACACACACACACACACACACACACACACACACACACACACACACACGCACGCGTGCGCGCGCGCGCGCGCACGCACGCACCACGCACGCACGCACGCACCACGCACGCACGCAGGCACGCACGCACACACACACACACACACACACACACACACACACACACACACACACACACACACACACACACACACACACACACATACGTCCATACAAACTTATCCACATAGATCATTTAATACGCAGACCTCACCATCCTGGCTAATCATTGTCAACTGTTCAGTGACTGCAGGAGACATGGTAGAGATATCAAGAAGGTGACTGTGTCAGTGACTCAGGTTTAACGTGGCGATAAAGAAAACCTTGTGGCATGTCACCTCCCCTCGGTGACTGGCTCTGAAAAAGAAGTGGTCTTTTTGTCATATTTAATTTAATTTAATTATACCACACTGCAAGGGGCGCAATAGCCTGGTGGTTACAGCATGGAGCTCCCATTCTGACTGCCTCAGTTCAAGACATTAACGAGGTACCTGTTCGATGGTGGTGTTTTTTTTTCCAAGGAGTTAATATTAGAGCTGACTCCACTCCTTTGAAATAATGATAATGATCATCATCATCATCATCATCATCATCATCATCATCATCATCTTCTTCATCATATCATCATTATCATCATCATCATCATCATCATCATCATGGTAATAATAATAATAATAATAATAATAATAATAATAATAATAATAATAATAATAATAATAATAATAATAATAATGAGGAGGAGGAGGAGGAAGAGGATGTAAAGAAGAAGAAACGCAATTTGTACATCGCTGAATCTTGTGAAGGAAACAAATCAAAGCTTGCAATCAAAACAGTCACACAGGTACACGTGCAAGCCCTCACAAAAAATGAACAGATTTTAACAGATAGAAAACCAAGGTCCGTGTACAAATGCATGCAAAACATTCAGCACCCTCGTTTAACAAAGCTGTCCTCCGCTCTTAGGCCAGTTATGGTGTCTGGAATGGGTGACACGAGCTTGCCCAGCATGCACCAAGAAACTTGGAGAGGGATGGGCTCCACCAGTTTCATCTTACCCACAAAACACTGTCTGGAAACTTCTGTGCAGTGCCACAGTGACTGCCAAAGGAGTTTATAAAAAGGAACTCAATGTAAACAGTCGTGGAAAAAAATACTCACTTTCTGACCAGCGTGTTGAACTTTCTCGTCGAACGCGCAAACAGCAACTCTTGCTGTCGGTTATAGGAGCCAAAATACGTTACGCTGCCGGTAAGCGCCTGACAAGTCAGGCCCAGCACATCCGACTTCAGCATAGGAGAGAATTATTATCTTTTAAGTCTTTCTGGGGGGGGGGGGGGGGAAGGCAAGAGAATGGACCAAGAAGGCAGAAAATAGACAAGAAGCAGGTGACAGGAAGAAAAGGAACAAGGCAGAAACAAAGAGAGCCATCAAACAGAGGAATGTTGTAGGACAGATTTCCAGAATGTTCGAATGATATTAATTCATAATGACAGGCCCCTGGCATCCCCATGAGGGAATCAGTCTGTTCTATACAGAAAAAAAAGAATAGGGCCTACTGCAACAAGATGATAGAAATAAAAACGAAAACAAATCGATCTGAAACTTTGTTGATAACTCTCTCTCTCTCTCTTCTCTCTCTCTCTCTCTCTCTCTCTCTCTCTCTCTCTCTCTCTCTCTCTCCTCTCTCTCTCTCTCTCTCTCTCTCTCTCTCTCTGTGTGGTGGTGTGTGTGTGTGTGTGTGTGTGTGTGTGTGTGTGTGTGTGTGTGTGTGTGTGTGTGTGTGTGTGTACATAAGAATATGCAGAATGAATTCACCATTGATTAAACAGAAATAAAGGTAGTAAAGAAGGAACACTGAAGGTCATCACTCATCTCCTCCTCTTCTGAAACAGAATAACAAGAAAAAAAAAACACCTCTAAAAAAACAACCTTGCACAAAGTCTTCACACAAACAAAAAGAACTGAAGATACACTGGCAACATGGCAAAATGATCACCTGTATGGGAACATGGCAAAATAATCAACGGTATAAACAGAACTGAAGACACACTGGCAACATGGCAAAATGATCACAGGTATAAACAGAACTAAAGACACACTGGCAACATGGCAAAATGATCACAGGTATAAACAGAACTAAAGACACTCTGGGAACTTGGCAAAATGAGCACAGGTATAAATTTATCCCCCCTACAAACAGAACTGAAGACACACTGGGAACATGGCAAAATGATCACCAGTATAAACAGAACTGGAGACACACTGGGAACATGGCAAAATAATCAATCCTATAAACAGAGCTGAAGACACACTGGCAACATGGCAAAATAATCAATCCTATAAACAGAGCTGAAGACACACTGGCAACATGGCAAAATAATCAATCCTATAAACAGAGCTGAAGACACACTGGCAACATGGCAAAATGATCACCAGTATAAACAGAACTGGAGACACACTGGGAACATGGCAAAATGATCACCAGTATAAACAGAACTGGAGACACACTGGGAACATGGCAAAATGATCACCAGTATAAACAGAACTGGAGACACACTGGGAACATGGCAAAATAATCAATCCTATAAACAGAGCTGAAGACACACGGGGAACTTGGCAAAATGAGCACAGGTATAAATCCCCCTACAAACAGAACTGAACATACACTGGGAACATGGCAAAATGATCACAGGTATAAACAGAACTGGAGACACACTGGGAACACACGTGCATATATTATATATATATATATATATATATATATTATATATATATATATATATTATCAGCATAGAAAACAGCCAATGTCCCAGGTGGGATGACCAGGAGGACATTCAGCCCTGTATGTACTGAGAACATGACAATTAATAGCCCCAGCACCACAATTAAATCTTTTCAACTCTCTTACAGCATGACCTGTTTCATTTCAATTCTCTCTCTCTCTCTCTCTCTCTCTCTCTCTCTCTCTCTCTCTCTCTCTCTCTCTCTCTCTCTCTCTCTCTCTCTCTCTTGTGTATGCATCTGTTGCCTACCTGCCTGTTGTGTGTAATTATCATATGACTGAAAGGGATGTCACTCCCATTTGATGTTAGATTTTGTTTAATTACCTGCCTTTATTCTTGGATACTTGGGAGGAGAGGGTGGACGTTGGGGTGATGGTGGGGGGAGGGGGGAAGGA
>CM060329.1:13026777-13036777 GCA_030674155.1 Stramonita haemastoma
TTTGATCCCCGTTTGTGCCCGAAACTTTCCCCCATCCACTAGACCATGAGTGATGGTCTGGGTTGTAGAATTTGGCTTGAGATGATAAACCGAGGTCCCGTGTGAACTCACAATTAGGTATCTCAAAGAACTCATGGCAACAAGATTGTTGCCCTTGGCAAAATTATGCAGAAAAAGACACTGACAGGGAAACAAATGAATACACATGTAGACAGGAAATGGGAAAATGTGGATGGTGCTGCTCTTGTGGTGACTGCTCTCCCAGGAAGAGCTGTGACTTATAGTGTACAGGCCTACAAACACAAAGACAAGAGTTGTATTGCTTTCATTCATGGGTGCATGTCTCAAGAGTTTTCATTCAAAAGATTTTTTTTGTTTTTGCGTTTTCTAAATACAGATCTAAAGCAGGTTTCTAAACAGCGTGGAAAAACAAAAACAGATTGTTTTCCAGAATAACTTTTATTGATGCTATGGCAGGTGCTGAGCCTGTGTGTGTGTGTGTGTGTGTGGAGGTGGCGGGTTAGATAGGTATCTTTGACCATTTGGGCAGTCTGATGAACAAGTTGACAACATATCACATTCAAATTCTAACACATTCAGACCACAAATGCAAGGAAAACAAGAAACAGCAACAAGGCTTATCTGAACCACAGTGTTGTGTCAGTATCCGTGATTGGCCAAATCAAAAGCTTTGTCTCATAAAACCGGAAGAGGTCACTGTAGGTAGGTACAGGCCTGGGTATGAGCAGTTTGTTGCCACTCTTCGCCATCTTCTGTAGAAGTTGTCAGCAGCTGAATGATTCCACTTTCAGGCCAGTAAGGTGCAATCAACACATTTGCTGAGAACTTCAGATAAAGGATCCTTTCTGTCCATAGAATGTGCCGATAGAAGTAGTAGAACCAGAACTATGTCTGGTAGAACGGCTACCGTGATCTAGTTTAGATCTAAAATTAATCTTTTTCTGGTTTTGAGATCTGAAACATTTCAGCTTTTGAGGGATCATAGTAGTCTTTTACCATGCAAAGATGTACCAAACACAGAAGGCTAAACCTAAAAATCTGTAAGATGTGGCTAGATCTGTTACAGTTTAGCATTATAAGCATTATCATCAGTGATTCAATGGATATAGTTAAAGAACTCAGTGGTATCAGTTTTTTTTTTAATCTAAAAGGGGATAACTTTTTGTTAGTTTGTTTCTCAGATAAATCTCCCAGGTTCACCAATGATGAGATTTTGCACATGGGACTGTTCTCACCCATCATGAAGGTAGTGGCATTGGTACGTCAGCAACTATAGTTACCTAGCCCACCGAATGCAGACATGAATAACAGGACCTTTAATGTACATATTTGATCTTCTGTATGAGTATATTCATGAAGGAAATTAAGGCACTGGCATGTCTGCACTTGAAGTTGACCTGGGAGATTGAAAAAATCCCCACTTCACCAGACACCTTTTAGATTTGGCCCACGACTTCATAAACACATGGGAGTGAAGTTGAACGGTCTTAACAACTGGGCTATGGCAAACAGTTTCAGCCTAGATCTAAGTTTGCATTGAATTAGAACTACAAATCGAAAGTCAACAATGTTAGCTAACTTTTCAGTTTTGTTGATTTTTCATAAAGAAACTAAAATGCATGCAGGAAGTAGATATATCCCATTTATGTTAGGCCTATGCCTCACTGCAAGGAATTCACTTAGAAGATGCTTTTTCAATGGAATAGGCCATTATGCTGAATAATCCTTGGGTGCAAGCTACAAGATGTGTGGGGTTTGGTTTTGTTTGTTGTGGTTTTATTTTTTTTATATACCACTTTATGTCACAGCAGATTTCTCTGCCGCGCGTACCACAAGTGCAGCACCTACCCATTATTTTTTTTTCTTTTTCCTGTAAGCAACTGTATTTTTTTCCTATCTGAGTGGCTTTTTTCTACCGAATTTTGCCAGGGGCCCTACTAAATGATGATGTGTAACACACGGGACCTTGGTTTATCCTCTCACCCGAAAACTAGCACCCAGACCACCATTCATGGTCTAATTGATGGGGTAAAACTTTTAGGGCCCAAATGGGATTCGAACCACCGCACACTCCCACCGGGATTTCTCGCTTTCTAGACAGGCGAGTTACCTCTAGACCACTGAGCCACTGGTTTGGTTTGGTTTTTGCAACTCAGCAGACTTAACATGATTTACCAGATCTGTGAAGTACCTAATTGTTGTGTGTCTCCCAGCTTACACCCAGGGGTCATCCAGAATATCCTCCTTGTCTCATTGCCCAACCTGGGATTCACCCTGAGACCATATTTACACACTGGATGATACAGAGACGGATAGCCTAGTGGTTAGAACATTGCGCTTGCAATTTGACGACCTGGGTTCGATTCCCAGTCGAGGGGATTTTTCCTCTGGAGTTAACATCAGTGCTGATTCCACTCTCCCCAAAAGTCTTTCGATGAGAACTATAAACTGAGGCCCCGTGTGCGATTCGCACGCAGAACATCTTGCACACACGTTAAATCCTGTTCCCTTTTCGTAAAAGCAGGCCATTGTGGTGCGATGGGAACAGATGACATTTACAAAACTGCATACACACGGGACTGGATGTAAAAAAAGTATATGATTGCTTATTCCATTATTCTCGATATAAAAGAATAAATAAAAATAAAATAACTAAATAAAAATACGTTTTCGTGTATGATTGTTTTAACTGCTGTGCCATATAGGCAGATGTACTCCAATTTTGGGGGATTTTTTAATCTCCTTAAAGGAGAATAGTCTATATGTTGTTCTATGATTTTATTGTGGCTGAAGACAAACTCAAGCATGTTAAAGCAAAACATCATGATAATAGAGGCCTTATAACTTGGCTTACATTGATAACTGACATAGCTATTAGCCTGGGCCAAATATGCTATTTGATCTACTGCATGTGTGTGCAGAGCCGCTGTGGCTAGTGGGTAGGCGTTGTACGTATCTAAGGTTGCGGGTTCGATCCCAGCTATTCGCTATGGCGTTGTGCCCTTGAAAGCACTTAGCTATTCTCACCCACCAGTGTAAAAGGTGTACCACCTTGCTTGGGTTAACCTAGCGATAGATGTCCTATCCAGGGGGAGTCTATGACTCTCAGTCGCTAACGCACAGAAACGGATAAGCACTCTGTTGAGCCTTATGGCTCGGGACAGATTTAACTAACTTTTAACCTGTGGTGCAAGAGATGACTAAGCATTGGCAAGTTGCATTGCATTGACTTAGATATCAAAAATCGCCACTCTACTCACTAGATTATTAAACAGTTGACAAGAGTCAAGAAGTCATCATATATCTGCACTGGCAGGTCTGCACTTGAAGTGACCTGGGAGATTCGTAAAAATCCCCACCCTTATTCAGCAGACACCCAGATTCAACCAACGCTTTTAGGACCATAGCATTGAACCCTAATTGCTGAACAATGTTAAGGCTCGCTGTGACTCGTCACGCACTTTTTATTGCCTATCCTACAGACTCTATTTAGACTGAGCTAATACCAGTTCAGAATATGGGAATGTGAAGTATGTATCACATTAATTTTGACTAAGCACTATTTAATGACAGTTGTTGAAATTGTCATTCCACAGCGTAAAGGTTCATCAATGGTGAGATTTTGCATAGGCAACCCTTTTTACCGACTGTGAAGGTAGCTGCATTCCAACTTTGGGAATGGTGACTAAATCATGTCACCAGTGTAAATGCGATCCTTTTTTTATTCTGTCATCTGTTCCTACTGGCATGAAATGGCAAACCGCTTGAAAGATGGAACGTGTTTTTAACATGAACGCAAAAGGTTCTGTGTACGTTGCACTTCCTTGGTTTAATATAGTCTCATCCGAAGGAGTGGAGTCAGTACTGATTTTAATTCCAGGGCAAAAATGCATTTTGATCTGACATGACAGTTTTATGATCAACTAAGCATTTGAAAATGTTTTCATCGTTTCTTGGCTAGAGCTCCCAGGTCTACCAATGGTAAAATTTTGCATATGCGACCATTTTTGCAAGGTTTGAATAAAGAGTCTAATCACTAGACTCTGTTTGTGTATGTGTGCGTGTGCGTGTGTGTGTGTGTGTGATGTGTGTGTGTGTTGTGTGTGTGTGAATCACATTGTTGTCGTTCTTTAATTTCTTAAAGGATCTTGTTTGGGGTTTTTTTAATCTGCAGGCTGAAAAATGAGTACGTTGGGTGTACGCTGTCTCTCACCACACAAAAAGACCTCCCTTTTCACCATCTGTAGCTGCGAGTCGCCACTGTGTGCTAGGACACTTCAACGCAGCACCAGTGGTGCTTGTCACCCAGGACGGTGTTTGAACAGGTTATCAAAACTCGGTCCACCCCGATCTCATAATCCACACTGCTGTATGCAGATCGTCAATGGCTACACTTCTCTCACCACCAGACAGAGACTCCGATTGCAAAAAGGAATACCTCGGTCACAGCAGTTACCACTTCTGACTGTGCCTCGAGCCCATTTTTCTGATTGGTTAAAGATTCAGCTGAACAACTTCCTTCACCAACTAAAACGTTTATCTGCTGTTATGCCTGACCGATTAGATTTCAAAGCCAAGCAGTCACCAGACCTGAAAAGAAAGGAATCAGAACCGTCAGACATCCCTGAAAGTGACCAGCCGCCTCCAAAGTCATTGCCTGCACCCATCACACCATCTGAGAAATTCTCCAAAAAAAAGAAGGTCACTGCACCAGAGCCACAGGCCCCAGAACATGAGCAGCATACCCTGGAGCAGGCTTTGTACACCCAGTACCAGAGCATCGCCTCCTATCTGAAAGGACAGACATTGTCCCAAAAGTTCCCAGTTGAGGATCAAAAGCCAAAACACTTTTCCCAAGAATTTGACAGCATTCCACAGCTGACAACATTTATGAAAGAAAAGGGCAGCAACCTGAACATCTCTCAACTGTTCAAACTGCCCAATATACCCTTCAGTTTCCGTGCCCCAAAGGGAGAAAGTACACCTGTCCAAATTCACCGTGAAGAAAATGCCCCCAGAATACAGCATGCGAACAAGAAAGACGGTAAGGGAAAAGCTTATCAGTGTGGAAAACCCCAGCACTGAGAATGTCCTGAAGAAACCCTCAGCAAAAGACACCTCAGATAGCGCCACAAACAATAAACTGCTTTATGACCATATCACAAAACCACCTGATCACCATACCAGGAGTACTGCACAGTACTACACCCGGAAGAAAACGGACATGTGGGAAATGTTCAGAAACCTTCTATTTTTGATACAAAGCAGGTTGGCTCTTCACAGAAAAAGAATTCTGCACAGGAGTCACCACCATACAGAACATCTGCAACGAACAAACACTTCACTAGAAAGCAACACCCTTATATTACAGAGGAGAACAACAGGCTGGCTCCTATGGAAGACACACACCGATGGACAACACCCTTGCCCCCACCATCATCCACCACATTCACGCATTCAAAGGACCAGGCAGAAGAAAAGGAAGGGGTGTGGAGTACACTCAAAAAAATTAGTCATCTCTCTCGGGAGTAGTCCCATGCCTCGGAAAAAGAAACGCATTTTTCGTCAGAAAAACTTTGTCCCCCAGACAGAAATTG
Source organism: Stramonita haemastoma (assembly GCA_030674155.1). NCBI lineage: Eukaryota > Metazoa > Mollusca > Gastropoda > Neogastropoda > Muricidae > Stramonita > Stramonita haemastoma. Next base: position 13,032,396 of record CM060329.1, read on the forward strand.
AATTCAAGACACGTGGGTTGGTGAACAGTCTGAAGTCTGCTGAAACCTATGAGGAGAGAGTGCAGCATGTGAAAAACCTAAGTCAGCACATGAAGAAGTTTCCCAGCAGTCAACATGAAGCTACAGAGGTGAGTGGCAGAGTGTAGAATGCATGATCATTATTTGAACAACTGTCCAGGGATCATCATGGATCCTTTGCTTGAAAAACAACTGTGCAGGATCATTTCTGTCTCACGTGACACCAGGCTAATCATAGGTCACTAGCCACAAAAAATAGCTGGTGTCATTTGTGCTCTACCATCTATCTTCAGACCTATGTCTTCAATATTAGATTCTCTCATGATTCGTTCTGTGTAAATATTTAAAAGATGAGATGATAGGATGCATCTTTGTCTAACTCCTTTTGAAATGTTGAAAAATTCATATTTTTGGTTGTCTCATCTGATACACTTTTCGTCTTCATAAGGTGAGAAATTTTGAGAGATGCTGTGTTTTCCAAAAGCCATTTTATACATTGTGTCAAAAAGATGTTGGTGAATAGTGCTGTCAAAAGCTTTGCTGTAGTCTATGAAGGTGATGAAAAGTTCTTCCATTGAACTTTTCCCCTTTTCAATGATGCTTTGGATCAGATATACAACATAGTGTCAACATGGCAGCGTTATTCTTGTATTGCATTAAAATATTGACTTGCATTGCTTTTTTTGTGTTGCATTGTATTCATGGAAAGGGATGGACTCTGTGGGATATAACCTGCTCACTAGAGACAGCCTGAAAAACTCGGTGGAATGCCCCAAAGACTCCTTAAAGAATATGAGGATACATTTTATTTTGTGTTCTATTGTATTGCATCGCATTGTACTGTATTGTATTTGATCGAGTTGTTCATAGTGTTTTGTGTTGTATCAAAAATAAAAAATTGTGGCAGATATATTTGCATGAGGTGTAGGCTCCTGCATAGTAGAGGACATCACCAGAGCATCACAGCAGTATCTATCGTTGCACTTACTATCAGTGCATGTGTCTGCCTGTTGAAGTGCATGCACTTGACAAGACTTTGCGGGGGGGACAACTCTGTTGTCATTGTAGATTCTTTTTCTTCACCTTCACTTGTCCCATAGTCCTGTGAACTGTGGGGGCACAACTGAAGATTCTGCAGCCAGCCTCCTCCACTCCTCACAGTCCTCTGCCCTCCGTAGCAGGTCATTCCACCCAAGGCCTGTCACTCTTGATGTTGTCTTCCCATCGTTTCCTGTCTGCCTCTTCGTCTCCATGCCCTTACTGTTCCCTGTAAGTCTGTCTTGCCCAGTCCAGATGATCGTGTGATGTGCCCGTTCCACTTTAGCTTGCGTTTTTTCACTGTAGTTAGGAGCTCTTCCTATGGACCAATGGCATTTTTCACTTAGTTTTTACCTCTTCATTAGTGATGTGATCTCTGTATGAAATGCCAAGGAGTTTGCGAAAGCATCTCGTTTCCATTGCCTGTATCCTTCTTTCAATGTCTGCTGTTATGGCCCATGTTTCACATGCGTACAAAAATATGGACATGAACAGGGAATGCAGCAGTCTGATCTTGAAGCTGATGGCTATGTTCTTATCATTCCAGAGGACTTTAAGTTTGGTCATTGCAGCTGTGGTCTGGGCTATCCTGGAGAGAATTTCAGGTTTTGATCCTTCGTCTGATCTATCGCTCACAGATGTTTGAAGCTATGGACGGTCCTGATTTTCTTACCCTCTATAATTATGTCATTGTCGATGCCATTGGCACTATTTGTCATCAGCTGGGTTTACTCTGCACTGATCTGCATGCTATATGCTGATGAGATTCTTTCACTCGTTCTAAGATGCGTGTTGCACGTAAGATCTCGATTTATCACCTTATCCAAAAGATTGTTTTCCATATATCCACACACTGTTTTAGTAGAAAAGAGAAAAGGTCCAAGTCTGGATTAGTAGGCCTAGAATATGACTTGTCTCTCTCCTTTTCTAAATGGTATTTTATTTGTAAAGACCACCACAGCATCATGTGCATGCCAGTGTATGAGAAAGTGATAGTATTGTTCATCCACATGCGTTCCCCCATAGCCAAGGGTCTGTCAGTATGAATAGCCTCTCTACCTTTGGAAATTCTATGCTGGGAATTCCCTGTTTCTATTCCTCTCTTTGCTCTGCCTTGTTCTTTTTCGTCCTGTCGCCTCTTTTTTGTCTATATTCTGTGTTCTTGATCCATTCTCCTGCCTTGTTTTCCAGAAAGACTCAAGATATAACAATACTCTCCCATGCCGAATTCGGATGCGCTGTCTGACTTTTCAGTAACACATTTCTGCTCATATGACAGACACCAATAATTGCTGTCTGAAGAAAAAAAAAAAAAAAAGAAGAAAAAACCACATGCGCATTTCATCTGGTCTAAGAGATGTCACAATCTAAATTCAAACCCAAAACTTCTCCAGTTAAAGTTACATCAAAAAAAAACCGTGTAGAAACATCCTGCAAAGAAAACAGAAATAAACCAAGAGCATCCATGGCCATGGTTATCAAGATGCTCAGTGTAACATTTCAGCTGAAAGCCGTGCCATTGCTGCTGCCGCTGCTGAAGTCACAGAACCACGAGTTGGCAGAGGAAGCCATGGAAGCCCTGGCCTTGCTGGGCTACAACGCTCCGGTCAAAGGACACGGCATCCGCATCTTGTGTCTGGATGGGGGTGGAACAAGGTAATGCCGAAATGACTTCGGAAAACTGAAACTGTGTGACTTTTTTTGACTGGTTCGTAAGTACCGCACCTTGGTGTTGATTTGTATACATGATCGTAGTTTCTTTGTTGGCTGTTTTTGGTGTTAAATGCTGATGAACTTGATGAAAACTAATTTTCCACGTTGTTTTTTCCATGCTTCTGTTTATGTCACTAAGGTCTTTTCCCATGTTTTTCTCCATTATTTTCTTTTTTTATTGATTTTTTTTTTTTATATCAGGGATAATGTAATAAGTACTTATGTGCTTTTGTACATCCAGTCCTCATGTGTATGCAGTTTTGTAAATCTTGTCATTTGTTCCCACCGGCACACAATGGCCTACTCTTTCGAAAAGCAGAACAGGACTTTACGTGTGTACAAGATGTTCTGCGTGCCTTTGCACATGGGGCCTCGGTTTATAGTCTCATCCGAAGGACTTTTGGGGAGAGTGGAGTCAGCACAGATGTTAACTCCAGGTGGAAAATCCCCTCGAACAGGAATTGAGGCATGTATTACATTAGTGCCTTTTCTGTGTTTCTCTCTATTTTACAAAAGTACTTTTTTCATGTTTCTCTTTATGTTACCAAAGTGCTTTGTTCATGTTTCTCTTTATGTTATCAGTGCTTTGTTCATGTTTCTCTTTATGTTATCAGTGCTTTCCGATCTTCTGTCCAGTACCAGGTTTTCCCATGTTTCTGTCCATGTTACCAAAGTGTTTTCCCATGTTTCTGTCCATGTTACCAAAGTGTTTTCCCATGTTTCTGTCCATGTTACCAAAGTGTTTTCCCATGTTTCTGTCCATGTTACCAAAGTGTTTTCCCATGTTTCTGTCCATGTTACCAAAGTGTTTTTCCCGTGTTTCTGTCCATGTTACCAAAGTGTTTTTCCCGTGTTTCTGTCCGTGTTACCAAAGTGTTTTTCCCGTGTTTCTGTCCGTGTTACCAAAGTATTTACCCACGTTTCTGTCCGTGTTACCAAGTATTTTCCCATGTTTCTGTTCGTGTTACCAAAGTGTTTTCCCATGTTTCTGTCCGTGTTACCATAGTGTTTTTTCCCACACCATTGTTTTTTAACTGCATTCTACAACTCAATTTTCTTCTTCTTTTTTTTCGTTCCTCGTCTTTAGCTCCGAGGTTCACCAATAGTGAGATTTGGCGTATGCGGCCGTTTTTGCCCACCATGAAGGCAGCAGCATTCCGACTTCTGGAACATATACTGGTTTTGTTCGTGTTTCCGTAACCCACTGAATACTGACATGGATTACTGGATCTTAACGTGCATATTTGTTCTTCTGCATGTGTATATATACACGAAAAGAATTAAGGCACTGGCAGGTCTGCACTTGAAGTTGATCTGGAAGATCGTAAAAACCCCAAATCAGAATTCACCAGACTCCCTGAGATTCAAACCCACGACTTCATCGACCCAAGAGATTGAAGTCGAGTGGTCTTAACCACTCATAGCCCCCCGTCACAACCAAACTATTTTTTTTACGTGGAACCTCAACTAATGCTCTGGTATTCACCAATGGTGACATTTTTTGTGTGTATATGCAAACCAATTTAGGTAGCTACATTCCAACTTCGGGGACCACCCAGTTTCAAAAAACGTTGTGTCTCAGGGCTCTGGTGTCCATCATGTGCCTGAGGCAG
>CM060329.1:13044277-13151777 GCA_030674155.1 Stramonita haemastoma
ATGATTTATCACTGTTACCCTTACAAAACCTTTAACAATGCGTCACGAGAGTCATAGATAGCACGTGGGACTTTTTTCTTTATTTCTGTTTTATTTGTTTTTAAAGTTTACGTCATGTATTAAACCAACCATAATAAAAAATAAAAAATGAAAGAAAAAAAAGAATGTTCACACTAACAGAAAAAACGATAACTAATTGTTTTTCGTTCCTCGGCAAGAGCTCCGAGGTTCACCAATAGTGAATTTTTACGCATGTGACCCCCCCCCCCCCCCCCCACCCCACCCCCCACCCCCCGCAGCAATCACTACCATTTAAGTAGCTGCATTCCGACTTCGGGGATGGTATCTAACCACGACACCTGTGTGCATGGTTTTTTTTTCATCCATTCTTAACGGCACACAATGGCCTACTCCTGTGAAAGGCGGAATGGGTTTTTAACGTGAGGGCATGCAAGATGTTCTGCTTGCGTTCAAACATGGGGCCAGGGTCTATAGTCTCATCCAAAGGACTTGTATTCAGTTTGATTTTTTTCGTCAAATTGGGAAGAAAGGAAAGCCTGGGAATTGAACCCAGAACCTGACACTTGTTGGCAGGCGAATGTCTTAACCGCCCTGCCACTCTCCTTCTTCGATAACTAATAAGTGATGCTGTAGGGGGCCGACTGTGGGACCCCATGTCCCCTAGGCAAGGGAGAGCACCGCAAATGGACGTCAGAACATCTGTAAACTAGAAGTGCTATGAGGCAGCTAGAAATGTGAACAATAACCTTGTGCGTAACAACGTTTTTTTTTGTTTGTTGTTTGTTTTAATAGTCGTTGAACAGTACTGCCAAGTTTGTGTAAATGAAAGTAGCTTTCACTGACTTATGAATGAGATGAGATATTAAAGATCATGACACATGACCTGCTTGTGATTGCAATTTTGTAATGTTTCTACAGCGTGTTTGTCAACATTGTGTCATTCATACTGATGCAATTTGTAATGTTTCTACAGCGTGTTTATCAACATTGTGTCATTCATACTGATGCAATTTGTAATGTTTCTACAGCGTGTTTGTCAACATTGTGTCATTCATACTGATGCAATATGTAATGTTTCTACAGCGTGTTTGTCAACATTGTGTCATTCATACTGATGCAATATGTCATGTTTCTACAGCGTGTTTGTCAACATTGTGTCATTCATACTGATGCAATATGTAATGTTTCTACAGCGTGTTTGTCAACATTGTGTCATTCATACTGATGCAGTTTGTCATGTTTCTACAGCGTGTTTGTCAACATGTGTCATTCATACTGATGCAATATGTAATGTTTCTACAGCGTGTTTGTCAACATTTGTGTCATTCATACTGATGCAATATGTAATGTTTCTACAGCGTGTTTGTCAACATGTGTCATTCATACTGATGCAATATGTAATGTTTCTACAGCGTGTTTGTCAACATTGTGTCATTCATACTGATGCAGTTTGTAATGTTTCTACAGCGTGTTTGTCAACATTGTGTCATTCATACTGATGCATTATGTAATGTTTCTACAGCGTGTTTGTCAACATTGTGTCATTCATACTGATGCAATTCCCCCGAGGGGATGCCCGGGGATTGCAGTATAAAAGCATCCCACATTCTAGAAAATTCTTGTGCTAGAAATTTCCTCTTTTCTATCACTGTCTTTGTTTTCTGCCTTCTTCATTTTCTTCCTGTCACTCCCTTCTTGACTATTTTCTGCCTTCTTGGTCCATTCTCCTCCTTTTTTTTTCATAAAGACTTAAAAGATAACAATTCTCTACTATGCCGAAGTCGGGTGTGCTGGGCCTGACTTGTCAGGCGTTTAACGGCAGCGTGACGCATTTTGGTTCATATAACAGACAACAATAGTTGCTGTCTGAGCGTTCGACGAAGAAGAAGAATACTAATTCAATAATGCACTCAACAAACACGAAAACTAGCTGCTTCTTTGTTCTCTGGTTTGTTTTGCATTTTTATCTTCAGTATTCGGCTTTTTTCTTTTTCTTGATATGGTTTAGACCTTCACCTGCCTAACAAGTAAACCTGAGGTTCTGGGTTCGATTCCCACTCTTACCTTTTCTTCCCAGTTTGACAAAAAAAAATGTTAAAAGTCTTTTGGATAAGAACATAAAACCGATGCCCCGAGTGCGAACCCACGCAGAACATCTTGCACACATGTCAAAACCCTGTTCTGCTTTTCAAAAAAGTAGCTTTCGTGTCAGTGAAACGGCTGACAAAACTTAGGCCTAAAGAAAGAAAAAAAAACAACTCATGTGCACAGGTGGTGGTGTTTGGACACATATCCCTGAAGTCGGAATCAGGTTTTCTAAATGGGGGGGGGGGGGGGGGGAGAGGGGGAGGAGAGAGAGAGAGAGAGAGAGAGATGCATACGCAAAAAATCTCACCATTGGTGAAGCACCTCAGAAATCTATCCGGGAATGGGAAAGGGGGGGGGAAGGAGAATCAAGTTTACATGGCAAATTTGAAGCCCCAATGACTTCTCAATGAGTTCAAAAGGGGAGAACTCGAAATTGATGAGACGTCAGGTCTCCATGTTTTGTTGGGGTTTTTTTATGGGGTTTTCTGCTTCTTGCAGGACGGCGGCATTCTAGCGAACAACCCCACGGCCCTGGCCATCCACGAGAGTCACCTGCTGTGGCCCAAGGAGAAGATCCAGTGCGTGGTGTCTCTGGGCACGGGCCGCTACGAGCCCATAATGGACCTGGGCAGCGTGACCAAGGTCTCCCTCAGGGAGAAGGTCTCCAAACTGGTGGACAACGCCACCGACACGGAAGGTGAGGGGGACTGGACAGGGGGGGGGGGTGGTTATTATTTTCAGTCTGAATCTGGCAGCAACAAAATGAAATCAATGAGGAAACTGGCCTCAATTCTGATCCATAACTCACAGTCCTGATAATCATGGTCTGTGTGGTGGGCAAGGCTATAAATATCAGTATTCATTAGGATTCTGATTTTTGAAGCTGGGGGGACGAGATACTATACGAGTCATGTTGCTCGCTCCCTGGTGCTTAAAGCATTGCTTTGGTGATCTGACGCCCCTGGAACAGCCACCAGTGAGACGCTCGTTCAGGAGGATTTTTCCTCGGAGTTAACATCAGTGCCGGCTCCACTCCCCCGAAAGTCCTTCGGATGAGACTCTAAACTGAAGTCCTGTATGCAACTGCACGCAGAGCGTCTTGCGCACACATAAAAATCTGTAGGCCTACCACCTTTCGACATTTGTCCATGTGGTATTGCTCCTATGATGCTCCATAAATACTGGCTGCACTGATGATTTATGTTGAAGAAACCATCATTTTCATGTGACAAGGACGCCTTTTTGAGACCAAAAACGAACAGACAATTGCTTTAGGTCGAGTTTAGCACCCTGCTAACTTCTTCACTTTTTTCAATGCTCTCATTGATGGGGTAAAGTTTCTGCTGTGGCCTTCTGATTGTTAGGGATATTCGTCATCTTCGTCGTTGATCGCTCATGAAGCAACTGTGGTCTGTAATAAGAGCGAAAATGCGTTGCACTGCCGTTAAGCGTCTGGCAAGTCAGGCCCAGCACATCTGTGCGGGAGAGAATTGTTCTCTTTTTAAGTTTTCATGGGGGGGAAAAAGAATGTACCAAGAAGCAGAAAGTGTACAAGAAGGAGGTGACAGGAAGTAAAGCAACACAGAGAGGGATAGAAAAGAGGGAATTCCTACCACGTAATTTCTAGAGAAGGGGATGCTGTTCATACTGACTGGCCCCAGGCATACCCACTGGGGGAGGTAGGGTATAAAAGACACACAGAAACCACTTGTGACCTGACAAAGACATTAGTGAGAATTGAGGTCTGTTTGTTGCCAAGATGAGGAAGAGGATAACCACGACGAATAATGACGTCAAAAAGAGGAAGATGACAACGGTGATGATATCGAGGATAATGTGAAAATGAACCACCGTTGAAAAGAGCTAAAGAAAATGAGTGAGAGAAAAGATATCGAATAGATGACAACAGCCGGTACATACACACACACACCAAACACCGAAAATAAAGGCGAACCCCCCAGCCTCCATGACTCAAAGGGTTAGTTAAATTAAACCACACAGGGAAACAGCAGTAAAGCCATGTTCGTAGGTTGCAGCGTTTTGCCATCACAAACACCACGTCAATAACTCGCTAGGCCTACCACTAGTATTAACTGTTGTCGGAAAACAGAGCCACAGGAGCGGCAAGTCCTTTGTTTGCTTTGCTAAACACTGTCGCTTCATGTTGTGTGCTATACCTTTGTTCCAATGTCAGTTACTGTTCTTGATTGGCTCGATGAAAAAAAAGCCAATGTGGTGTGTGTGTGTGTGTTTGTGTGTGTGTGTTGTGTGTGTTTGTGTGTGTTTTTGTGTTTTTGGGGGGGGGCATTGTTGATATTAATTCTTTATTCTTTTATTTCGAGGATAATGGAATAAGCGCTATGTTGGGTTTATTTTTACATCCAGTGTGTGCAGTTTTGTCAATTTTGTCACCTGTTCCCACCAGCACAAAGCAGAACGGGTTTTAACGTGTGCACAAGATGTTCTGCGTGTGTTCGCGCACGGGACAGGTTTAAAGTCTTATTCGAAAGGACTTTTGGGGAGAGTGGATGGAGTCAGAAACTGATGTTAACTCCAGGGGAAAAATCTTCTCGACCGGGAATCGAACCCGGGTCAGCAGATCACGAGCGCAATGTTCTGACCACTTAGCTTATGTGTGTGTGTGTGTGTGTGTGTGTGTGTGTGTGTGTGTGTGTGTGTGTGTGGTGTGTGTGTGGTGTGTGTGTGGCACGTTTACGCACGTTGGGTGAGGGGGAGAGGAACGGGGTATTGTTGATACTATTGGTACTGTTAACAGGAGTGCCTGGTTTGTACATATATATTTGTCCTAACGTGTTTGCACAGAATAGACAGGGAGGGGAGAGAGAGGGGATGGTTGATGAGAGTTGCAGGTGATGTAACGTTATACGTTTCCTGGGGGGGGGGGGGGGGGGTGTTGGTGTTTTTTTCTGTTTGGTTTTAAATAGATGGCTTGGTGAAAAATAAAAGGCAAGTCACTGCTTAAACAAAGTGATTTTATTTTTGTTGTTATTGCACGCTTCCCAGCTTAACACGAGATAGCCTAGTGGTCAGAATATTGCGCTCGCAATCTGACGACCCGGGTTCGATTCCCGTTGGAGGGGATTTTCTCCTGGAGTAACATCAGTGCTGACTCCACTCTCCCCAAAGTGCTTTGGATAGACTTTGAACTGAGGCCCCGTATGCGAACACACGCAGAACATCTTGCGCACACGTTAAATCCTGTTCCCCTTTTCGTAAGAGCAGGCCATTGTGTGCTGGTGGGAACAGATGACAAAATTTACAAAACTGCTACACACAGGGACTGGATGTAAAAATAGCACTTGGGTGCTTATAAAAGAATAACTGAATGAATGAACACCCTGGGGATCACCCAAAAAATGTACTCCAACTCACCCTACCCACCTTGGAGTCGCTGTGAGAAAGAGATTGAAAGTACACACTAGGTAGGAGTTTGCGTGTATGGCATTTTTCAAATACCTCACCACATAGGCAGCCGTACTCCGACTTCAGATGATTTCCTTCTGCCTGAAAAGAGAGTGCAGGTTAAATATTTCCATATGAGAGAGAAAATTAAACTTTGACTTTTTTTGTTGCTTGATATCTTTTTTTTGTCACATCTCTCAGTCATAGAATACATTACGTCGAAAACGTTTATCTTAAGCTGTTTTTTTGTAATTGTTTGGGGGGAGGTAGAGGGGAGGGGGGGGACAGTCGTGCTTAGTCGAGATGGCATGGTAAACTAAGAATGCATTTGTAGCCAATCTAGATTTATATCATCATGACAGACTTTAAGGAAGATCTCTCTCTCTCTCTCTCTCTCTCTCTCTCTCTCTCTCTCTCTCTCTCTCTCTCTCTCTCTCTCTCTCTCTCTCTCCTTGACGAGTCTTAAGTGCACTGCCCTGAATTGTTCAGGCAGTGTCTTTTGGGCAACTGGAACCTGTTGGAGCCCATTCCTCTCCATGTACAGGGACTATCCCCTCATTTCATTGTCATCTGCTAGTCTCCTAGCCAGAGTTGTTGTTTTTTTATATTTTTTATACCACTTTATGTCACAGCAGATTTCTCTGCGTGGAATTCGGGCTGCTCTCCACAGGGAGAGCGCGTCGCCACAAGTGTAGTGCCATCCATTATTTTTTGTTTGTTTGTTTCCTGTCTGCAACTGTATTTGTTTCCCTATCAGGGTGGCTTTTTTCTACAAAATTTTGCCAAGGGACAACCCCCTTGTTGCCGTGGGTTCTTTTACGTGCGCTAAATAGTGATGTGTAACACACGGGACCTCGGTTTATCTCTCATTCGAAAGACTAGCACCCAGACCACCACTCATGGTGTAATGGATGGGGGGAAAGTTTGGGCCCAAACGGGATATGCATGCACTAGGGTCAACACTGTAAGAACATAAGCAATCCTCATTAAATTTTGATAACATTTCCAACTTTTTCATGACTACCTAATATTGCTATGTGTACTCAAATCTCAACAACGATTGCACAGTGAACTTTTTCAAATACGTTTTTTTTTTTTTTTTTGGTTGTTTTTTTCAATCTATGAAAACGAGCTCCCCCCCCCCAAAAAAAAATATTCTGAGTAGCACTCTTAGAGAAGACATCACTTTGACCCCAGAACCTAAAACTGGAGTGTGACCTGCTTGCAGCGATCCACGTCATGATGGCGGATGTGATGCCGCACGACACCTACTTCCGCTTTAACCCTTACCTGTCTGAGGACATCGCTCTGGACGAAATCAACGCGGAGCGGCTGGAGGGGTTAAGGCGGGACACCACCCTCTACCTCCGGAAGAACGACCTCAAGATGGTGAAAGCCGCCAAAACGCTGACTCAGACCCGTCAGCCTCACCAACAAGTCTTAGACTGGCTCAAGCTCCGGTCAGACTCTCTGCTTTAGGTCCAGGTTTGGGCCCGGGCTGAAAGCTGTGTCCGTTTTTGATGTCAGCTAATTAATGTCAGCTAATTTCCAAGGCCTACACTAAAAGATTGTCATGTTGTAAAAATGTTGTGTTGAGATTGCCCTCAGTCTTGACAAGCTCTTAATATAACAACGTGCACTCGCCTTTAAAAGAGAAAAAAATCCTCTGAAGTCGGAGTATGGCTGCCTATATGGCGAGGTGCTTGAAAACATACACACAGACTTCTCATTCAGTGTGCATTCTCATTGCGATTCCCAGGTGGGATGAGTGAATCAGAGTACACATTCTGGGTGACCCCCAGGGTGTTAAGCTTGGGAAGCACAGCAACATCAGGTCAAGACTTGATGGTGTGAACAAGGGGCTTTAAGTTTGATGATGTGAACAGTGAACAGAAGCTTGATGGTGTGAACAGAATTTTGATGGTGTGAACAATGCACTTAAATTTGATGGTGTAATTAGTGCACTTAGATTTGTGTAATTAGTGCACCTAAGTGTGATAGTGAAATTAGTGCACTTAAGATTGAAAGTGTAATTGACCTAACATTCATTGTGATTGATAGTGTAATTAGTGCACTTAAGTTTGATGTTGTGGACAGTGCATTTAAGTTCGATAGTGCGTGCATTTACTGCAAGTGTTAACAAATGATCCCTTAGCAAAAGAATTGTACTATTAGGAGATGTTGTCTGGTCTTTTTTTTTTCTTAATGAAAAAAATGGTGAACATATGATGATATTAGGTTTTTTGCAGAAGGGAAAAAATTGCATTCCGTTAATACATGGAAGAAATCATACTACCTCAACGAAAATATAGTAGAATTAAAGAATAGAAACTTTGCTTTCTTTCTGATGTGTGTGTGTGTGTGTGTGTGTGTGTGTGTTTCCAAGGAAACTGGAAGTAAAGTAGGTGTACAGTATGGTTGACATCCAGTGAGTGAATTATGTACTTGTACGACAGACGCAATAGCCATGCGGTTAAAACCGTTTGACTTCAATTCCTTGGGTTCATAAAGTTGCGGGTTCAAATTATCTTCTCATGTGCATACATAAACGAAGGGAATTAAGGCACTGGCAGGTCTGCACTTGAAGTTGGCCTGGGAGATCGTAAGAACCCCCACCTTTTAATTCACCAGAAGCCCATGAGATTCGAAGCCATGACTTGATGGGCCCGTGGGATAGAAGTTGAATGGTCTTGATTAACAACTCTAGTGTTTGTCATTTCAGTTTTCCCTCCCAATCAGCAATGTCTTTGTGGCTTTTCACAAACAAGCTTTCCAGAGTAAGTTTGCTATGGGTTTACTGGGCAGACTGGGACCACACAGTCGAGCTTCATCCACTTTGCGGATGTGATTTTGAGAGTGTTGCTCAAATTACATGACCAACACTGCAGGTGTCTGTATCCCTCATGCACAGTTGACGCCCAGATACAACAGGATAGGAAGTGTAAGTACAGTCCTGTCAAGTAGTCTCAAAGTGAATGCACTTCCATAGCATCGCGCGCACGCACGCACGCACACACACACACACACACACACACACACACACACACACACACACACACACACGAGCTCTTCATTTGTCCCGTACCCTAAGAAAGAAATGTGCACAGTGTTTGTGAACAAACTCAGACAAAAATACACAACCGATAACAAGAAGAAAAAGTGCAAACAGTACAAACTTTGAAGATATAAAAGCTTTATTGGAGATTTGGCATGGTCAACAAACAAAAGGAAAATATGGCCAATAAAAATACCACAAGACCCATCCTATGACATGGAGTTAACACACACATACACCAAAGCCTCCTTGAGCACTCGGATATGTGTCAGCTGTAGTATTGGCCAGATGTCTGGTGGGGGGAGGGGGGGGGGGGGTTCCTGATTAATTGAGGAGTCCCAACAGTCTGTAGCCGCCTGTCAATAGTTCCTATCTGTTGAGCAGGTTAATTAAAGTTATCACGGACAAGGGGAGAGCAATCTGCATATAATTATCTCTGTACTGGAATGTACATCACTTTCACATGGCGTTGAGAATTACAATCATGGTACAGAGCTGGCACCATACGTCTTGCTTACAGTTTGGAGTTGTTTTTGTTTGGGTTTTTTTTTCATCTAAAATCTTTTCCTTTTAAAAGCAAATTTTTGAAGCATTTAGATATGACTTTTTAAAACATAGACAGCAACATTACAATTTGTAATGTTTTGTTTTTTTTGTGGGAGGTTTTAAAGGAAAGAATGAGCCCACAACATTTTTCTCAAATACTAGTCTCGCCAACAATCATCTACTTAAGGTGGACCACTGCGTCACTTTTACAAATTTTTGTTTCTCAGAAACTACTAAAGATATCTTCATGAAATTTGGTACACATACTAAGTGCATTAATAAAGCTATCTGTGCAAAGTTTGAAGTATTTAAGTCCAACAGATATGATAATGTGATCATTTTTCAAAAAAAATACGGGTCAGTGTTTGGCCCATCTGCTGCTTTCAAAATATGCTATACACAATGAAGTTTATCATTTTTCCTGTTTGATTTGACATCACTGTGTGCAATGATCACAAAAAAATATAGTTTAGTTCATAAAATATATTTTTCTTTTTTTTTTCAAAAATGCCCAAAAAATTTTGCTCCAGATTTTTAATTTTTATCTCATGGTATTGAAAAACTATAATAGCTACAGTGTTCAAACTGTCTCATTGCACTCAGCACACATTTCTACACCAGCATACCAAATTTCATTGGATTATTTTCATTAGGTTAGAAGTTACAGGTGGGCCAAATAACAGATGCGGCCGAAAAACCATGTTTTGAGAAAAATGCCCGTAAAGATTTAGTTAACAATTTAATCAATGAAAATCATGTTTAAACATTACCAAAAAATTATGCATGGTAAAATAACAATAGGCCAACACTACTGAGTGATTAGAAACAGCTTTTCTCATAGAATAAATTTTTCAGGAGGCTCCTGGGGCATACACCCCCCCCTTTGCCTGCTTGGCTATGTTCATGTTCGCATGCATTACACTTTCTTTTTTTTTTTTTCCTCTTCTCTTTGGCCCTATCAGATGATTTTCTAGTGGCTGTTTTCACTCTGAGAATGTCTGATTTATCTACAAACACTTCTGCATTGCTCACTGCCACAAAATCCAGTCCAGCAAGCACAATATTGCTGGAAAAGTATCTCGCCTCCAGACTGCAGGCTGACTGTCTTCTTCATCTCAGCTTTGAATACATTGTTGATAATGTGATAACTAAGATGTGTGAGGATGCAAAACAGAATGCAAAACAACTGTGTGATTGTGGAAAATACAGGAGAAAGTTTAAAAAAAAAAAAAAAAAATTTAAAAAGGAGGGGGGGGCAGAGAAGAAAAATTATGGGTGAAGGTTTTTCTTTTCTAACACCATTCACTGTGTCAAACTCAGTAAAAACAATTCTTTTGTGAATTATCATTAAACTTAAAACTGCCTCTGAAAACACAAACAACTGAATAAAAAATAAAACTGAGAATATGGGAAAAAAGTGTATACTGAATAGCCCTTGTCAAAGAGTAGACTGCAAACCAGAAATTCAGGAACTACTGCATTCCTGCTAAGTCCCAACAACACATAACTTATTGGGAAAAAAAAGTGCCCCACTATGTTCCCAAAACAGTAATAAATCGATGGAAAATGTAGCTATTTCAAACTTCGCTTGCAGTTTGTAATTTCACGGAGTGCACCTTTATGTTGTCATCCAACTTTCCAAAAGTGACACATCACTGATGATGTTCTGTCGTTTTTGAAGTTGCGGGCCCGCGGATCGGTTTATTTTTCTTGCGCATCGAGTCTTTATCAAAACTAGTGTCGCTGTCAGCCACTGACACACGTTTTTTCGGAGAAAAACTTCAATTTTCGCATCAATGAAGTAAGCGAGTGGTTATCGGCAACATCGCGAGTTGATGTGCATGGCACAGCAAAACTAGGTCACCACTCCAGCCAGCGATCGCCAGTCTATTTTCCGTTTCTTCCGTTTTTCATTCTTTCTACCAAAGGCATTGGTAGTCCAACACTTGTTTTCGGCATATTTTGGCATTTTTGAGACTTTCAGTAAAAAACTTTGGCTGAAAACCGGTCGAATACGTGCATCGGACAGACTCGAGATGTAAACATCCGCCATCTTGGATAAAAGTCACATGACTCTTAGAACCAATCAGCTATTTTTTTACGGCCACAAGCCAATCAGAGACTTCGACTCAACTGTATGCCTGTAGAAAATGCCTCTCGGGTTCCTTCGGATTTACTCTTCGTGTGTTTCCGTGAGTGAAATTATCCATTGAGAGGTGATGTCAGAAAGTAGGTCAGTGAATGACCTTCACATTGATACCAAAGAAGGGGGGGTAGCGAAACTGGTCGGCAAGCGCGACGATCTCCAAACTGAAGCAAATTTCGCGTTTTTGGGCCACAATTGCTCTAAATTCACCCACCCCTACCTCAGAAAATGATTTTATTTGCAATGAAATCGGTCAAAACAAACAAAATGAGTGACAGAAATGCAAAGTTGACACATTACTTGACCAAATGCAACCATAATCCCAAAAGTCATTTTTAATTTTTTTTTGGTGAAAACCTATGCCGCGGTCCCCCTTAAAACCTGCAAAAGAGACTGCAAAATTATGCCCCTTGCATTGATTGCAGTGATGTGAATGTTGGGTTAGTTCAGGAAGATCACACATGATCAGTTAGACAATCGTATGTTACACAGTTTTTATTGCTGTGAAAATTCATACACCTAACATTCTTTCCATCAAGAAAAACAAAATTCACTTAACAACAACTGACAGAAGCCATAGCCGAGTGGTTCAAACCATTCAACTTCAATCCCATGGGTCTATAAAGTCACGGGTTTAAATCTCGGCAGTGTTTGGCGAGTTAAGAATGGGGATATTTACGATCTCCCATTAATTAGGTGAAGACCAGCCAATGCCTTAATTCCCTTTGTGTATATACACATGCAGAAGATCAAATTTGCACATTAAAGACCCTGTAATCTATGTCAGCATCAATAGGTTACAGAAACATGAACATATAAAAAAAAAAAAAAGAAACACAAACTTACTCAGCATACATCTACAAAGTCGGAGTGCCACGATCTGATCTTTATGGTGGGCAAAAACAGATGCATACACAAAACCTTACTGTTGGTGAACCTCCGAGCTCTAGCCAAGGAACAAAAAAAAAAAAAAGAGAGTTGACAACACATTTTAAGACCTTTGACAAGTTTTTTTAAAGGCTATGCAAAACCCCTGTGGTTGAGAGATCTGCAAGCACAAGGTATTTATTTCGAACATGTATAAATTATCATTCATTTAGCGAACACAATTCATGTGTGGATTGCTCTTCATTTTCCATTTCAGACAACTCATTAAAAACATACCAAAGTCATGGCAACAGAGTTATGGAATGATTTCAGCAGAACTGCATTATGATATTGTTAAGTGTTATCTAACCGCTTTTCTGATGATACTGAAACACAGATATGTAGTCGGCCCACTTTACATACCTTTCTTAGGCCTAAACTAAGACGCAGCAGATTTCTCTGCATGCACTTTGAGATGCTCTCCTCAGGGAGAGTGTGTCATCTCAAGAGCAGCGAACCCCTTTTTTTTCCCTGTCTGTTACTATATTTGTTTCCCTATCAGAGTTGCTTTTTCTACAGAATTTTGCCAGGGACAACTCTCTTGTTGTTGTCGGTTCTTTTACATGCGCTAAATAATTATGTGTAACACATGCAACCTTGCTTTATCATCTCATCCGAAAGACTAGCACCCAGTCCACCACTCATAGTATAATGGAAGGGGGAAAAGTTTGGTGCCCATACGGGGTTCAAACCACTGCACACTTCCAACCTGAACTTTTTGCTTTCTAGGCAGGTGTGTTACCCCTAGACCACAAATCCACCTGTGTGAATAATGGGTGAGTTACATTATGACTTTATAACTACAAATATAAACAGAAGAAAAAATCCAAATTCTAAACAGTTCTATAAATGATAATGAAAAGATGGATTTAGCTGATTATATAACTGTAGCTATGGCTAGTTTTCAAAAATCAAGAGTGTAAAGAACAAACAAAAACAATAACATGGTAACAACAATATTTCCCATACAGTATAGTGAGTTTCTAAAAATCAAGAGTGTAAATGAGTGTAAACAAACAAAATTGTAAAAAATGAATGCATGTTTCATTCAGCAGCTGTGAAGATGATAAAACAAATGAAATTTCAGGTTCAAAACTGTTTGTGTATGGATCATGAATCATGATTAACATGGGATTTTTTTATGGTTTATCAAAATACCAAACTTTTGCAGCTCAGTTCACATTAAGTCGCCAAAGATCTGACAAATACATAGCTGACATGAGAACAATGGCACTTACAACAAAAGGATCATCATCATTTCACTCCCTTTACAGAACGCCTCTGCTATCCAAGTTTACAAACAAATGCAAAAATTGAGCTATATGGCTTAGGGCTGACATCTGGCCTACTGACCTGCGATGAGGGACAAGCTCTTTGGATCCCTGGAGGACCTTCAGATACACTTGCAGGGCCTCTGGAGTTGCTGTCTGACATTCGACAGAGGAGGAGAAAGGATAAGTATTAAAAATTAAGTGAGGGCCACTGCAAGTCTCTTCAGAATCTTTGATTTAAAATTACTGCAAGCCTCTTTACAATCCTGATTTAATATTTCTGCAAGCCTCTTTACAATCTCTGATTTAAATTTCTGCAAGCCTTACAATCTGATTAATATTTTGCAGCCTCTTTAAACTCTATTTATATTCTGCAACCTCTTTACAATCTCTGATTTAATATTTCTGCAAGCCATCTTTACAATCTTGATTTAAATTCGCAAGCCTCTTACGATCTCTGATTAATATTTCTGCAAGCCTCTTTACAACTCTGATTAAATATTCATAAAGATGTGCTATGTCTTTAAACATCCATTCATGTTGTGCATTATACCCAGCCAACTTCAATGACAACAACAGGGTTGACACATGGCTTAGAGCTCTACCATCAACAACAATCTGACAACTAAAAACAAGAACAAAGATACATGCTGAATAAGGATGATTACTTTACCAGAAGAACTGTGAGAGTGAAAACGAAAACATCTACTGACACATGCACAAAAAAACTAAGAATACAGTCTTGGATAACATTCCACAATAATGCAGGGCTAAAAAAAAAGACAACAGGAACATCAATAAGCTGATAAATCAAATAGTTAAAAGGCTTACAAAAACCAAACAAATGGTATTTCATCTCCAAAACAAAAAGGTAACAAGAAAACTACAAATTTGTCAGACCTATACAGAAAATTTATTCTCCAAATACAAGTGACTAAATACATGATACAGAAAAAAGGAGGAAAAAGATGACAGGAAAAAAGCTCAATAAAACAAACAAACAAAGACTGCTAGCTAAAGAGAACATGAGCACAGTGTTTCCAAACACTGGCAGCAACCAACACTGAACAGAGGTCCATGCATTCCCATGGAAGATTCTGATATTCAATTGTCATCTTGTATACAGAAAACATAATATCCCCGACTGAACAATGTTTTTAAAATATAACAGGAGGTCCACTGTTTTAAAGATCATCACACCAGTCAAAATAGAGTCACAGTACATGAACAAAACGTAATCATCATAATATCCGGTAAGCAGTGTTGAGTGGAGAAACCACATACTGATTTCAAATTCAACACGTTGCAAACAATCACAAAACCTACTCTAGTTTCAAACAATCATGGGCCAGAAAAATTTCTTTCAAAACTTTTTTTTTTTTTAAACATCAGCATTAACATTCAGATTTGTCACAAGCAGATCACTGTCTCTATTAATTGTAAAGTTCATTTTATTCAACAGTCCAAGACGACAACAATAACATAAAACCACAACATATAACACCCTGGTAACCTCAGCAAAAAACAAAATATACACATCACCATTGAAATCTCAGGTATGGGTAATACTAGAACTGTTTTCGTTGTAGAAAAAAGATTTGGGTGAACTGAAGCATGTGAGATCAATCTTGACTTGTAACTGCTGACTTGTGACTTCGGACTTGTAACTTTGGACTTGTAACTTCTGACTGTAACTTCTGATTTTGACTTTTCCCTGAATGAATCTTTGGGGCACAACGCTGACTTTGTTCAGCAGTGTTCATACAGAGATCACTTTACTAACCAAAAAGTGAAAACCAGAACTGAAGATGCCATCAGGCCATATAAACAGCTCTTGGCTTCAGTGACAAAACGCAAACTGAAGTGGTCTGGGCATGCCACACGAACATCTGGACTGGCCAAGACAGTCTTACACAGTACAGTAAAAGAAGGGAGACAAAGAGGCAGACAGAGGAAACGATGGGAAGACAACATCAGAGAGTGAACTGGCCTAGAGTGGAATGACTCCCTACGGAAAGCTGAAAATAAGGAGTGGAGAAAGCTGGCTGCACAATCTCCAGTGGTGCCCCAATGGCCTCCTAGACTACGGGATAAAAGAAGGTTCCTGGCAGGCTGAGCCTGGTGGACTCTTCCCCTCTCCAGGTTATGCACTGACAGAAAAATCACATCATGCTGAAGCTTGTGGTGCTCCTAACCTGCCATGATGACCTGTATCTTAGTCATTGCCTCCTCAGCTGGTGTGAATCAGCACAGGAAGCTGCTAACCTGGTCACTCCCCCCCCAGGAGCTAGTGGATTTGGCCCAAAATTCTTTTCAATGCAAAATGTGCTGGATTTCATCTTTAAAACTTGTTTGTGAGCAAAATGTAAAAAAAAAAAAAATTTTAACCAATCAAACAAACAAACCCACACATAAAAATCCATGTTTTAAAAACTTTTACATAACTGCAACAAACTGTGTAAAGCTTACAGGATTTCAATTTCAGATTGTCCAGTATGTGATGAGAATTGAGATCAACATTTCATTTTTTTCCAATTGTCAGAATAAAAACAAGACTAATTGTTTGCTTCTAAGTTTGTCCCCTATGCTAAATCCATGTTGAGATTGCATTCAGCTTCTCTCCTATTTAAGCAGATGTAGACCTCTTGGATTTGAATTGATGGTTTGTGAAAATGACTACAGACTCTACAGGAACACTTTCTGTAAATAAGATTGAGAGTCAGATAATCTTTCCATCCAATATCTTAGATACATGATATTTTGTGCAAAAAGATATCCTGCTCAATGTCTTCCCCTTTCATATTTATTAATATCAGACTGTGTGGCAGTAGGTACTATAAAAAATATATACAAACAAAGCCTCTTCAATTTTTTTTTTTAACGAGTCTGGTTATTTTGAATCATAACGCCCTCAATCACACAATATGATTCAATATACTGTTTATATTTGTTGTTGTTGTTGACAACAAATATAACAACAACAACAAATATAAAACAGTATATTGAATCATATTCAATATACATGATATTGTTTTATATGTTTTATATTTGTCTGTACTAGTAGAATATCATTTGATTATATTCAAGCAAAAAAAAAGTGTCCAAGTAAAACCATTTTGTGATTATCTTGAATTCACAATTGCACCCCAAAAGCTGTCAGCAATTCTGATTAGGCACTTTATAGAGCATACATTCAGTTATTCACTCAAATCAATATGGCCAATACATGACACATTATGCTGCATTGATAATCATACTCCATATGAAGGAGCCCATGATCTCCATAACTGAGTAACTAC
Organism: Stramonita haemastoma; assembly: GCA_030674155.1. Classification (NCBI taxonomy): domain Eukaryota; kingdom Metazoa; phylum Mollusca; class Gastropoda; order Neogastropoda; family Muricidae; genus Stramonita; species Stramonita haemastoma. The sequence goes on from CM060329.1 coordinate 13,061,054, forward strand.
TTCAATTCTCAACAGGATATTTTTTCAGTACGACTCCACTCTTTACCAAGACTGAAAAAAACAGCAACAACGACAACACGACGTGTATATATACCACTGACCAACATCCCAAAGCACTTTCCTATCACAAGTCACAGATTCGACACAATGTCAGTTTGTGATGTATAATAAAACACACTAAAATACGGAATCTTGTTTTCAAAAATCCTTGTAGAACACCAATGCAAATTTCAAGCACAAACCAGCAAAACTTCCCCATGTTGTAAAAGAACACAAGTCATGATGAACAGTTTGTCAGAACATGCATACACATCCCAAGCAAAGATATACGAACCTACCATTCCCACCACGCTAAAAATCACTGATGTACAGGCATAGTAATTTCATTTTTTAAAAACGGCATTCCATACAGGCTTTTCATATCTTTGGATAAAATTGGTGGGCAAGTACATTCAGTAACACACACACACACAATAAAATACTGATTAACATGCAAGAAGTCTTATCCAAATACACATTTCAAATGCATCAATCATTCTTTTTCAATCACCAACAGTTTTTAAAAGTACAACACACATGATTGTTAAAATCAAGATTGTTATGCCATCCTGTGTGCCTCTGACATGGAGAATCTTTGTCTTAAAACATGAAACTGATACACTCCCAAAAGAAGAAAACGACACACTCCCAATAATGATGATTTTCAAATCATTGTAGCAAGCAAACCTTCACACATACATACACATCTGGAGAGGAGTATAAAAAAAATTATTAAAAAAAGGCTCCTGACTGAATAATCAGATTCATGAAATAGGGAACACGTTTACTTAGGTATGTAATACCCAGATGGAACAAAGGGCATTTTGGCTACTTGCGCCTCACACATTTTCTTCCTGATCTCAATCTTCACAGGGGTGCCGTTCTTGGCAAAGTCCCTTTTCACGTAGCCCATGGAAACGTTCTTTTTCAGGGAAGGTGAAGGACATCCACTAGTGATTTTTCCGATGACCTGGCTCCCACTGCCATCGTAGATCACAGCGCCACCTGTGAACAAAGCAACAGTGACATTCACATGTTTGACTTCCCTGCCTTAAAAATGGAGATAATGTTGACTTTTCTGTATTCTTTTTCTTTTTTTTCTTCTTTTTGTTCTTTTGCTAGAGCCCCAAGGTTCACCGATGGTGAGTTTTGTGTATGCCACCGTTTATGCCCACCATGAAGGTAGCTGCATTCTGACTTTGAGGATGTATGCTGGGTATGTTTGTGTTTCCGTAACCTGCAGAACACTGACATGAATTACAGGGTCTTTAACATGATTATTTGATCTTCTGCATATGTATAGGCACTAAGGCAATAAAGGCACTGGCAGGTTTGCACTTGAAGTTGAACTGGGAGACGGAAAAAAATCCTAACCCTTAATTCACCAGACACCACCAAGATTTGAACCCACAGCCTCATGGACCCACGGGATTGAAGCTGAACAGTCCTAACCACTCGGCTATAGCGTCTGCCTCTGTCTTTTGTTAAATCATGTATCCAGAAAAGTTTCCAGTGTACACAGTGATTGCTGTTCAACAGCTTCCTTTCACAGTCTGGGGGTTGTTTTTAACTAAAAGCTTACCACACATTTTCGTATGCCTGTTAGTTTATGAAACAGTCAAATAATTTCTTCTGTCTGAATATGAAATCAAAATCTATAGCCATAATTTTTCATGTAATTCTGTCTTCCTGTCTGTCTCTTTGTTGTCTGCCTACATCAACACTACTCTTGGTAACAGACACACATGTCAACACATCAGTAACAAATTTGCCACAACATTTGCAACAACCCATTCAAAGAGCTGTGGATGGATGGAATGGCCAGGTGGGTAGAGCGCTATGCTCACAATCTGACAGTCTGGGATTGATCCCAAGTTTGATCCACCACTGACACGCCCGTTCAAGGGGATTTTTTCCTCTGGAGTTAACATCAGTGCCGACCCCACTCCCCCAAAAGTCCTGCAGATAAGACTATAAACTGAGGACCCTTGTGTGAATGTGTAGAGAACATCTTGCGCACATGTTAAAACCCATCCTACCTTTTGAAAGATTAGGCAAACTTGGTGTCGGAGTGAATGGATGATAAGATTTTCAAAACTCATGCACACAGGTGTCATGTTTAGACACCATCCCTAAAGTTGGAATACAGCTACCTTCATGGTGCGCAAAATGATCACAAACACAAAATATCACCATGAGTGAACCTCTAAGCTGAAGCTAAGGAACAGGGAAAAAATGGGCAGTAGTCAAGAGAAGATAATAGATCTAACACATAAATAACTGTTTATATGGTATTTTGCTTACAGTATCGGTTTTAAAAAAGCACAATGTGTGTGTGTGTGTGTGTGTGTGTGTGTGTGTGTGTGTGTGTGTGTGTGTGTGTGTGTGTGTGTGTGTGAGTGTGTGTGTGTGTGTGTGTATGTGTGTGTGTGTGTGTGTGTGTGTGTGTGTGTGTGTGTGTGTGTGTGTGGTGTGTGTATACACACATATATATATATACCGTAAAATCCCTAGCATAAGCCCACCATCTAGCAAACGCCCACCCCCCACTTTGGGCCAAAAGTTGTGCACAGGGGTAACTACCTAGCGAACGCCCACCCTGCTTTTTTCAAAGAGACTATGCTCACTTTCACTATGATTTGTGCAGACTGTTCTAAAAGTCATCTTTTTCCCCATCTTTACCTTTTTGTGTTTCTTTCCTTTTTTCTTATTCTTTGTCCCCTCTCCTCACTCCCACCCATCCCCAACAAAGTGAATTAAAATTAGGTCATGCTTTTTCCACTGACGTCTTTTGTCTGTCACTAAAAGACTGTCAGTGACGTACGGGTACTTTGACAATGCTTCCTGATGGCCCGAAGTTGGTTTTTGAATCTCTCTGTGCCATTTTTGCAAAATGCCGAAGCGACAGTCTAACACTGTATCTTTCAAATTGGAAGCCCTCCAGTATCTGGATAACGAAGCAGGTGGGAATGTCTCAGAGTGTGCCCGTGAATTTTCTGTGGATAGGAAGAGGATCAGGGAATGGATTGAAAACAGAGAAAGACTTGAACAGCAGTACGGAAAAGACAAACAAAAACGGAAACTGTCAAAAGGACCAGCAGTTAGATCTGAACATGTCAACCAAGGTGTGCTGCATTATCTGGAAGATGAAAGATCTGAAGGCAGGGTATTGCGAAACAAGGACCTACAACGGAAAGCGATGGAACTGGTTGGCCTTCTTTGCCTCAAAGTCCCTTTTTTTCTATTTTCCTCCACCTCTACTCACACGACCTAACTGACATGCTTTCGGGGTTTGTATTCACTCAATTACATGGTTGAGCACAAAACTTACTTTGTGCAGAGGGGTCTATCCCTAGCAAACGCCCACCCCCCAGTTTTGCCCTAAATCAGTGCACAGGGGGTGGGCATATGCTAGGGATTTTACGGTATATATAAGCGAAAGTAGAACAACCAGCATATAAATGTTCCCCAATATTTCGGCCTTCGCCTTTCTGAAGGGGTGTTTATTGCAATGAATACAGACACACATGGATAAAGGAACAAACCAAAACCAAAACACCACTATCAGGAAGAGGTCTACTTACCTCTAGGCGGGGGGCCCTGAGACAGGAACCCCACCCTGCGGCGTTCTGGTTTGGCGGCAATCTGGTCCAAGATGATTTTGGCCCCCGGAAAGTCCGCTTTGGCCCGTCTGCTTTTTCCTGTAGGCAATACAATGTACACATGTATACACACAGATCCATCATGTACACATACACACAGATCCATCATGTAAACATACACACAGATCCATCATGTAAACATACTTATAGATCCATAATATATATATACATATAGATCCATAATGTACACATACACACAGATCCATCATGTACATTTACACACAGATCTATCATGTACACATACACACAGATCCATAATGTTTACATACACACATACATATCCTTACTCCACTTGTGCAATAGAAGATTTGTGCTTGATACTATACTCTGCAGGCATATATCTGTTCCCAGTGAATGAGCGTTTATAATCTCTACAGAATACCAGGTTTATGTTTATGGATGTAAAACTTAACAATCATTAACATCATCATCACTTTTTTTCTTTCTTTTTTAGGGGGGTTAAAATAAGTACTATTGTTACTACTGCCATGACTTTTACAAGTACTACTCCTTCTACAACTTACTTTTTTTCTTTTTTTTTTTTGGGTGGGGGGACTACAACTGCAACAATTACATCTGCTTTGACTTCTACCAGTGCCACCACCATTACTACTAAAGCTATGATTTCTACTGGTACTACTCCTCCTCCTATTGCAACTGCTATCATCACTGTAATCATAATCATCATTTCATCCACATGATTGGCCAAGTGATTCATACAATAAAGGATTAAAATAATGTAAAAACCATGAAGGCCAACCAACCTTAGATGGGATAAAAAAAAAAAATCCAGTGTCCTCATACCATGCATCAGATCAAATATGCATGTTAAAGATCTCATAATTCATCTCAGTGACATGTGGGTGATGAAAACACGAACATACCCAGCAAACATCCCTGAAGTTGGAATACATCTCCCTTCAGGGTGGGTACAAACAGTCACATACACAAAATCTTACCATTGGTAAATCTCGGAGTACTAGCCAAGGAACAAAAAAAAAAACCAACAACACACAAACAACCAACCAACAATAACAACAAAAATATCAAAGAAATTCAAGACTCCTTCAAAGCCTTTTTCAGAATGACTGGTCTTATTCTGGGATCACAGACAGGGGATTCATGTTTCTGTCCCCCACTCTAAATATCCATGCAGAACATATTTCACACACGTTAAAAACCCATTCTGCCTTTTGGAAGAGCAGTCCATTGCATGCCAGTAGGAGCGGATAGCAACAACATAAAAAAAACAGCATGCACACAGGTGTCAAGCTTAGACACCATCCCTGAGGAAAAATCGGGGAGTTGGAGTCCCCAGGGCAGTTCGGGGCTGTATATGGCAACGTTCTGGCAGCTCCTGTGACAGCACTGGAACCGTTTATATCGGCAATAGCCTTTCCAATGGACCATTTCAGCGATGTAGAAAGGGGGGGTCTGCTGCATGGGTAATAGTTTGCCCTCCATACTTACTTACCCAGGCTTTGCGCTCTAAAGACTAGAGCACAACTCATAGTCTTCCCAGCCTACCACACTAAAACATAGAGTCTAAAGCGCAACTCTATAGTCTTCTGAAACTGACGGATGCCTACCATTCTCTCTAAAACAGAGTCTAGAGCACAACTCCAGTCTTCCCACACTGACGGATAGAGGCCTACCCTACTCTCTACCACAGGCAGGCAGGTACGTACCGATGACCCAGGTGAGGGAGCCCTCCACAGGGGTGGTGGTCTCGTCAATGTCGTTGCCGTACAGACACAGCCCTGCCTCCAGTCGCAGGCTGTCCCGCGCCCCCAGACCTATCATCTTCACGTCTGCTGCTTGGGATGACAGCAGCGTCTCCAGGACACCCACAATGGCGTCGGTTGGCACAGAGATCTGTGTGACAATAAAGCCAGGTCATGTAATGATGATGATGATGATGATGACGACGATGATGATAACAATAACATTAATAACAACAACAACAACAACAACAATAATAATAATAATAATAATAATAATAATAATAATAATAATAATAATAATAATAATAATAATGGTGATGGTGATGATGTTGATGATAATGATGATGATAATGATAATGATGATGATAATGATGATGATGATGATGATGATGATGATGATACATGGAATTTATATAGCGCTGTATCTTGCAAAAACAAATCAAAGCGCTTGCATTCGACCAAAACAACACACAAGCAATCAAATCAATGATTAATAGTTTTAGCAAATTCGAATGTACACACACACGCACATAAGACAGATAAGGTTTTGTGTTAGCTTGGCAATACAAGCATCCTCGATCCTCATCCAATCTCATCGTGAAGCTACTTCCCTGACAACCACAGAGGATATTTCAGGGCTGTCATGTCAGTCACCCTACTGAAAGCTCAGTTTAAATTTGTGCAGCTGTTTACAGATGAAAAACCCATGGTCAAAAATAACAACTGAATCACTCTTCACCTCAAAAGCCTCTTGACTTTCCACAGAGCCCTCAACAGGCAAGTCATCATAACAGAAAAAAAACATAACAACTACTCTAAATAAAATCAGCTTTCTGAGTGAGGAAAGTTGTGGCATGGAGAGTGACTGGCTCTGTCAGGCTCAACTTGCCCAAGACAGGCTCTGTCAGGCTCAACTTGCCCAAGACAGGCTGCAGGACAATTTCAGTGCTGTGCCTTAATGACTCCTCAAAGAGTTACAACAACAAAAACAGAAACTTTCTTTCTCATTTTGCTTTTTTTCTTATAGGTATGTTTTACTTTCTTAATGTTACCATAATCATGTGAGTTAAAAGATATCGGTGACTTTTTTTTTCCCTAGATAGATGGCTTCATGAACAAAAAGCAAATCAATACTTATACAATGCACCATCTGGAAACAAAACTCTGAAGCCTACCCACCTCCACGCCATCTTCTCCCGTGTAGCCGCAGCGCGTGACCCTGCAGTTTTTGACGCCACTCACGCTGGAAACACGCGTGGTCATGAAGGGCAGAGTGGACAGGTCAAAGTCCACCAGAGGCTGCAGAGCCTTGGTCATCAGGGGACCTGGGGCAGAGGACAACTGACACCATCAGGGGTCAGTACAAAAACAACAAAAACAAAGCCAAAAAACTATCAGGGTGAGTACAAAAACAAAAAAACAAAACAAAACAAAAACAAAAAAACCTATCAGGGGTGAGTACAAAAAACAAAAACAAAAAAAATCAAAACAATCAGGGGTGAGTACAAAAAACAAAAACAAAACAAAAATTTTTAAAATATCAGGGGTGAGTAAAAAAACAAAAACAAAAAAAAAAACCTATCAGGGTGAGTACACAGGGTGACCACCACAGCCAGATGTGACAAGGAATCCATCATAAACAGTGTGGGTAGCTGATTTTCTGTTTGTTCTGCATCAAAGTTTGGTGATTGAATAAAACTAATATGTCTTTAAAGATATGAGAACATGAAAATTAAAGCTGTCATGGTGATAGAGAAAACTCAAATGAATCATGCAAAATAAAATAAAGTTCCACTGTAATCTTTACTTTAAAAAAAGAAAAGAAAAAAAAAGAATGATCAAATCCAATTAGTAAATGCATGTGAGTATGTATGTAGTGTGTGTGTGTGTGTGTGTGTGTGTGTGTGTGTGTGTGTGTGTGTGTGTGTGTGTGTGTGTGTGTGTGTGTGTATGTGTGTGTGTGTGTGTGTGTGTGTGTGTGTGTGTGTGTGTGTGTGAAAAAAAAAAAAAAAAAAAGCCTTCCAATTCCAATGAGACTATAAAGTAAGATCCCATGTGCGAACACACACACAACATCTTGTGCACACGTTAAAACTTGTTCCGCCTTTTGGAAGAGTAGGTCACTGTCTCCGGTAAGAATGGATGACATTTTTTAAACGCATGCACACTGGTGTCATGTCTAGATATCACCCCCAAAAAATCTCACCATTGGTGAACTCAGAGCTCTAGCCAAGGAATGAAAAAAATAAATAACAACAAAAGTACGATCAATTCACCTTGCACAGCGATGAGAGCATTGGGGTTATGCTCCAGTTTGACATCACGGCCTGCATCTTTGAATTTCTTCTCTGCTGCCTGAAGAATGAAACAAGCATTTACACAAGTCTGCAGACACAGTTTTCTACACAAAGCTTTGCGCACTCAAGTCACAATGCAAGTTTTTAACACAAAATAACAAAAATTACTGTTCACATTCACAGTGTTATACAAGATTTATGCTGGAGCACACCTGTGTACAGTATGCACATTCCTGATAGTGCATACATGTACATTTTCCCTTAGTTTCACCACTCAAATAAAAACAACATCAAAACCATACTGTCTACTGATAGGGGATTACGTAAGCTTTTAGAAAGAAGATGGTTTTGAGAGAAACTAATTATTTAAAAATTATAGCTTTCTTTATCCCCCCCCCCCCCCCCCCGCAAATTTTTTTTTTTTTTTAAGCTTTCTTTATTCAAAATTACACAAATCGTGCATTCCTGAAATTAGTGAAAGCCTCTTTTCTTGCTGTGACACATTCAGACATGCACACACTCATACATCTTGTGTGTGCGCACGCACGCACACACACACACACACACACACACTCACACATCTACACTACACACACACACACACACACACAAATCCGGTATCACTTTATGTGGAAGGACGTAAAATTGAAGACTACTACACACACACACACACACACTCACATACACACACACACCTACACACACTCACCTACACACACACAACACAACACACCTACACCCCCCCACCTACACACCACCCCCCCCCCCCCCCCCCAAACACACACACTCAAACCCACCCACTCACAACCCCCCCCCCCCCAAAAAAAAAAACCCATCACTGACGGTCATGTTGGCCCAGTCCTTGTCGATGCAGCCAGCGTTGGACACGACGTAGAGGAATCCCTGGTCAGTGCTGGACACGATGAGGTCGTCCAGGATGCCCCCCTGGTCGTTGGTGAAGACGGTCAGCGTGCCCGTGTTGTCCTTCAGCCCTGCGATGTCCCCCACCACCACACTCTCCATCATCGCGCACCGGTCAGCACCGCTCACGTGAGACTGCAGCATGTGAGACACGTCGAAGATGCCCACCGAATTCCTCACCTGCCACCAAACACAATACCTAGATTTTTTTTTTTTAAAAGGGAGTGGGGAGGTGGGGGGGTTGCTTTTTTTTTTTTTTTTTTTTTTTTTTGTTGGGGGGGGGGGGGGGGGGGAAACAGTGTTTTTTTTTTGTTCCTTGGCTACAGCTCCAAGGTTTGCCGATGTCAATGGTGAGATTTTGTGTATGCCCACCATGAAGGTAGCTGCATTCCAAGACTTGAGGGAAATTTCAAAGTTATGATTTCAATGGAAAAAATTGGTATGTATGTGAATGATGAATAGAGCTGGTAAAATGATGATGACTATGGTAAGTATGTGTGTGTGTGTGTGTATATATAATATATATATATATATAATATATATATATATATATATTTATTTATTTATTTTTTTATATATATATATAATATATATATATTTATTTATATATTTATTTTTATATATATATATGAATATATATATATATATTGTATATACCGTAAAATCCCTAGCATACGCCCACCCCCCCTGTGCACTGATTTAGGGCAAAATTGGGGGGTGGGCGTTTGCTAGGGATAGACCCCTTTGCACAAAGTAATTTTTGTGCTCAACCATGTAATTGAGTGAATACAAACCCCGAAAGCATGTAAGTTAGGTCGTGTGAGTAGAAGTGAAGGAAAATAGAAAAAAAGGGACTTTGAGGCAAAGGAGGCCAACAAGTTCCATCGCTTTCCGTTGTAGGTCCTTGTTTCGCAATACCCTGCCTTCAGATCTTGCACCTTCCAGATAATGCAGCACACCTTGGTTGACATGTTCAGATCTAACTGCTGGTCCTTTTGACAGTTTCCGTTTTTGTTTGTCTTTTCCGTACTGCTGTTCAAGTATATCTCTGTTTTCACTCCCTTCCCTGATCCTCTTCCTATCCACAGAAAATTCATGGGTACACTCCGAAACATTCCCACCTGCTTCCTTATCCAGATACTGGAGGGCTTCCAGTTTGAAAGATACAGTGTAAGACTGTGGCTTCAGCATTTTGCAAAAATGGCACAGAGAGATTCAAGAACCAACTTTCGGCCATCAGGAAGCGTTGTCAAAGTACTGGTAGATCACTGACAAACAAAAGACATCAGTGGAAAAAGCATGACGTAATTTTAAGTCACTTTGTTGGGGATGGGTGGGAGTGAAGAGAGGGGACAAAGAATAAGACAAAAGAAAAGAAACACGAAAAGGTAAAGAAGGGGGAAAAGATGACTTTTAAAACAGTCTGCACAAATCCTAGTGAAAGTGAGCATAGTCTCTTTGAAAAAAACAGGGTGGGCGTTTGCTAGGTAGCTACCCCTTTGCACAACTTTTGGCCCTAAGTGGGGGTGTGGGCATTTGCTAGATGGTGGGCTTATGCTAGGGATTTTACGGTATATTTATTTATATAGAGAGAAATACAGTCAATATTTTATTTCAAATCACAGAGTAACACGCTAAGCATTCACTATTAATCAACTCAACAATACCTGGTCTTGTAAAGCTTTTATTTTATTACTGTAACAATCAATCCTCTTAAACCATTTGTTTACTGACTCTGTTACTGAGTGAACCATTAATCTTCTTCTTACTATTCATTAAACACTCAGACAGCAACAGCTGTTGTCTCATATGAGCAAAAATGCGCTGTACTGCTCCTAAGTGCCCAACAAGTCAAGCCCAGCACATCCAACTTCAGCATGGGACCAATTTTTTGTTCTTGTAAGTCTTTCTGGGAAAAAGGCAGGAGAATGAACCAAGAAGGCAGAAAATAAACAAGGAGGTGACAGGAAGAAAAGAAACAAGGCAGAAACAAAGAGAAGGATAGAAAAGAGGGAATTCCTAGCACAGAATTACCAGAGGGTGGGGATGCTTTTTATACTGACAGGGCCCTGGTATCCCCATGAGGGAAACCTTTTATCGAAAGTAAATGTTTTGACACACTGTGATGTCTGACAACCTCTGAACTCGGCAATCAGGAAAAATCCATAAATAAATAAAAATACTCCACACACAGTAACACTTCCTAAAACTAATAGTAGTACAATGGAACATTGATTTTCCTACAGGTTTCTGTTAAAAGACTCTCAAAGAGACCATTTGTGATGCTCCACCACATAATAAGTCGGAGTGCACCAGAGGTCAATTTTTAGTTATTGACATGTTATTAATGTACAATAAAGTGGCTATCAAATACAAAAAACAGATAGAAAACCGGACATATCTGTGCAAAGTTATTACAAATTGAAATGATAGACTGCAGGACGTGACGAAATGAGAAACGGGCAAGTTTATCTTCGTAACAGGTTGTCAGAATGAGGGCTTGGGTATTTTTAAAACACATTAAAAAGCAAAAGGAATAAAAATTATGCCTTGATTATTTTATTATAAGGTAGATAAACAGATATTGTTTAATAATCAATCAAAATCTCAAAATAGACAACTTGACCCCCAACTGACTTTAATGGCTCCTAGCACAAAATTGGGTAATGTGCTAAGCGACTCATTTTGTGGTGGAGCGCCACATTTCACACTTTCAGCCACCACAAGTTATCTTTTCTTCGCAAGAAAGAAACAAAGAGTTTATTTCTGCCAATACACCACGAGTGAATGAGGTGAAAAGCAGTTCTCACACAAAAGTTCTAAAATCCTTTAGTGAAATATAGATCAACCCAAAACGCAAGTAGCCCCAAACTGATTTAATACTCTTTGGTTTTTGAAACAGAGGAGTTTGTCTTTTCCTCCCGTAAAAGTCTGCAACTTTTCACAGTGGATGTGCGATGCATGGAACTGTAAAGCAGTCAATGCAGTTTCTGCTGTCAATGACTACCTGCCCTCTTTAGGGTCAGGGAAGGTAAAGGCTAAAGCAGCAAGGGAGAGGAGATGGGCGCCGCCCTCAACATGCTGGCCCTTAGAGAAGCTGAGGTCTCTGACACCTCGCTCCCCTATGACCACACAGGTTATGGGACAACTTTACCTTTACCTTTAAAAATCTGCAACTTTTCACAGTGGATGTGCAATGCATGGAACTGTAAACCAGGCAATGCTGGTATAAATGTATTTATAAATCAGTTTACCTGCAAGTGTTCTTCAGAAATACTGGTTTGGTACTGGACCGGCATCTGCCATCCAGCAAAGGGCACCATTTTGGCGCCTTGAGCCACATGGAAGTCATACAGGCAGGTTCTCCGCAGTTCACCCTGAAAGATAAGACACCTGAATGTGACAATCCACATCTCAAATCTGTGTGTGTGTGTGTGTGTGTGTGTGTGTGTGTGTGTGTGTGTGTGTGTGTGTGTGTGTGTGTGTGGTGTGTGTGTGCATGCTTACGTGCATGCATGCATGTGGTGTGTGTGTGTGTGTGTGTGTGTGTGTGTGTGTGTGTGTGTGTGTGTGTGTGTGTGGTGTGGGTGTGTGTGTGTGTGTGGTGTGGTTGTTGTTGTTGTGTTATTGTTGAGTAGAGAGAAGAGAAAGAAAAGAGAAGGAAAGAGAGAGAGAGGGAGAGAGAGAGACAGAGACAGAGAGAGACAGAGAGAGAGACAGAGACAGAGACACAGAGACAGAGACAGAGAGAGAAATTCTTTTATTTTGAGGGTAATGGAATATACACTTGTGTGCTTTTTTACATCTGGTCAGCAGTCCCAATGTGTATGCAGTTTTGTCATCCATTCCCATCGGCACACAATGGCCTACTCTTCTGAAAAGCATAACAGGTTTTAATGTGTGCGCAAGATTTTATTATTTGATTTGATTTATTCTTTTATATGAGGATAATGGAATAAGCACTCTCATGCTTTTTTACATCCAGTCCCTGTGTGTATGCACTTTTGTAAATGTCATCTGTTCCCACCAGCACACGATGGCCTACTCTTACAAAAAGCGGAACAGGATTTAACAGTGTGCGCAAGATGTTCTGCATGCGTTCGCACATGGGGCCTCGGTTTAAAGTTCATCCGAAGGACTTTTGGGGAGAGTGGAGTCAGCACTGATGTTAACTCCAGGAGAAAAATCTCCTCGACCGGATTCGAACCCGGGTTGTCAAATTGCCAGCGCAATGTTCTGACCACTAGGCTATCCGTCCCCAAGATGTTCTGCATGCGCTTACACATGGGAACTCGTTTTACAGTCTCATCTGAAGGACTTTTGGGGGAGTGGAGTTGGCACTGATGTTAAACTGCAGAAGAAAAATCCTCAGGAATGAGATTCAAACCCAAGTCAGCAGATCGTGAGTGCATCACTCTTACCACCAGGCTATCCCATCCCCAGAGAGAGAGAGAGAGAGAGAGAGAGAGAGAAGGAGAGAGAGAGGAGAGAGAGAGAGAGAGAGAGAGAGAGAGAGACAGAGAGAGGAGAGAGAGAGAGAGAGAGAGTGAGGGGTGGGTGGGTGGGTGAGTGAGTGAGTGAGTGAGTGAGTGAGTGAGTGAGTGAGTGAGTGAGAGTGGAGTGAGAGTGAGGTGAGTGTGAGTGTGTGTGTGTGTGTTGTTTTCTTTTTAAAAAGATTTTCTGTCTGATTTGTTTGGCTTGTTGTTGTTGTTTTTTTGTTTTTTTTATATATTATAATGCAGATGTATGGTTTTTATAGTCATATATAGAAGGATGGCTTGACGAAAAAAAAAAAAAAGCAGTTGCACTGCTTATTCAATATACCATCTGGAAATGAAAGTTTACTGACTTGACTTTGACAGAATATCTAATTTAGTCAAACTTATGAAGGCAGATTATAGAAATCTGTGACTATGTGATATCTATTGATGAACTTACATTATTTATAATGATTTATAGCAACCATTGCACTACATTTGTTGATTTTCTTTTTTTTGTGGGGGGGGGGGGGGGGGGGGAAGGGGTGTCAATGATGAAAATTATGATAAAAGAAATATTTCTGGCACTCGACAATATCATAAACATGTTTGTCAATGTCTGGAACTTATGCCAACATTTCCAAAGCTCTATACACATCTGTGTTATACCTGTATAACAGCTAAAATGCTTGGGGGGGGGGGGGGGGAGGGGGGGATGGTGTCATGCTTAGCTGTTAAGTTTAAAGATGCTGTTTGGATGCAAACTATCTGACTAGCTACCAAAGAAAGCCTTGACAATTGTACTGATCTGCATTCTGAGTCACAATCTTTAGGATGAGACAATAAACCGAGATGTGAATTGATTGTTTTGAGGTAATGCACCTGCCTAGTTCAAAGTGTGTGGTGGTTCAAATCCCATTTGTGCCCGAAGCTTTTCTCTCATTGCTAGACCGTGAGTGGTGGTCTGGGTGCTAGTCTTTTGAATTTATAAGACAATGAACTGAGGTCCCATGTGCAACACTCACATAGAAGAACCCAAGAAAAGAGTTGTCCCTGGCAAAATTCTGTAGAAAAAAGCCACTCTTATTCTATAGGGCACAAATAGGCCTGAGCATGCAGACAGAAAAAGAAAAAAAATGATGGGTGGTGCTGCTCTAGTGGTGATGCGCTCTCCCAGGGATTTTTACTTCCCACACATGAAACAGCCCATCGGCAATAATTGTCTCTGGCAAAATTATGTAAAATAAGATAAAGATGTCGTTATTATAAATATGATCAAAGGGGAAATAAATTTACATCCACAGATAGGTAAAGGTGAAACAGCAACACCAGCAATGTGCTCATTTCTCTGGGGGTAGCAACCCAAATTTCATGCAGAGAAATCTGTCGTGATAATTTTAAAAGCAATATATATACATATATATATATATATATATATATTATATATTATATATATATTATATATTATATATATTATAAAAACCAATACAGTTATACAACACAATAATTTTCATTAAACTTAACAGTTTGCTTTTTTAAGTTTTTTTTTTCATTATCACCATCATCAGCACCTCTTTATTTTCAACCATAGAATTAACAGAGACTAGACCTTGACTTAGCCATATATGACTCCCACACACCAGTTAGCCACATAGATGTGTTTCAATTAAGACCTAGCAGGCAGTGAGCGGATCATTAATTATTTCACTCTTTAATCAGCTTCCAATGACAGAACCCATGTGGAAACAAGACTTTGTGGAACCACAGGTGTTTGGGGGGGGGGGGGGGTACTCTGTGTTTTTGTGGGGGGGGGGGCTAAGGTACTGCTGAATAGCAAAGCAGGTTTACCTTCATGCAAATTATGCTTCTTACTTCACAGAATGGCACCCAGACTTTTACTTGTAAATGAGCTAATCTGTTTGTGCAGAACAATGCTGTTACAAAGTACATCGGTGGTCATTAACCTTAAGCTGTTTGGTGGGGTCAAGTTAACTCTCATAACTAAATTACTTTAATTAGTAATTCAGAAATGTGGCCTAAAAGTATATTTGGTGCAATATATATTTGAGAAAAGTTCCAGTCACAAACAAACATGAGAATTTTTATATTACGATACTTAGATAATCTAAAACTGCTATGTAGATGTAGGAACAGTTGTGCAAATGGTACTTTATGTGTAGTGAAAGAGGTTCTTCCCTAAAGTGAGGATAGTGCAAGTGAATAATTATTCTAAACAATGGTCATGAAAGCTAAAATTGCTTTTGCAGGGAACTTACAGTTTTATGCTTACCAAATTTGCATGCAGTTTAATCATTAAGCCTTTGACTAAGTGAAGTTTATAGAACGGCAGGTTTCGGAAAATGCACGCGCAATTCGACCGCGAGAGAATCGCGCGAGGAATGTTACTCACTATGCTTTAAGTGTACATAGACAAAACGTGTCTCTCGAGGTGGCAAATTTGCCGACCAGAGCGGGAAATTACCAGAACCAACTTTTGTTCTGTTCCACGTGTCGCGTGGGAGTTGTGTTGGCTGTGTACTTTTTTGGTTTTCTTTTTTTTTCCCCCCTTGCTATAAACAACCATCCGGTGGCGAGTGATAAGGCGCAAGTTGTCTTGTGCGAGTAACCCTCTCACAGCAACCCGCTACCGCTTCTCTATAACACGGGCCTAATAAGAGATTGTTGTTAGCAAATCATTTTCACTTCATACCATGGGGTTCTTTTTTTTATCAATTCTTAATGTTCTGTTGCTTTTTCATACTTTTTTTTTTTACCTTAAGGCCTACAATGGCTACATTGTACAACTTTTTAAGGTTCTGATCACCTCAGTAAGTAACACATGCAGCTTTATAAATATTTTCTTAACTGCTATTCTTTGTCGAGTTCTCTTCACTCTATAGCTATGACCAAGGTGACTTAAAAAACAGATTTGCTAGATCTTTTATTTAACTAATAACATATGGTAAAATTCCACTACTCCTTTCAAGGGCATAAAGTACATGTCAAAATGGGGCTATAAACTGGGACATGGAGAGATCTACAGCACAACACACAAGATATGTGTGCATAATGGATCACAATGTGGGTCATGAATTAGGGCAGGCAGAAATAACATAGCTAGGGCCTAACTAATGAAGCTAGGGGAACAAACTCGGCCTTGGGGAGGGGAAGGGGGAGAGTGCCAACGAACTAATTTAGCAAAAGAAAGATTTCAACAAATTAAACTTTGTGAATGCATCATGCAAACACAGGAGTGACACTATGATCAGGTTTTTATCTTCTTTTTCTTTTTCAACAGTCTGTCGCCCATTTCTAGGGAACTCCAGACTTAGCAGTGTGTATGCATACGAGTTTCATAGAACTGGAAATCCCTTACTCTGATGCATAGTTGCGGAGATTATGTACGATTACTCTGCACTTTGAAGATTGAACTTCCATTCCTGAATAATCTGTTGGTCAACAGAAAAGAAATCTCAAGCAACTTGTGATCTGCAATGCGAGTAGAACTAGGCTAGTTTCATTCCTCATCGACTTGACCTTACCTTTAAGTTGCTTTACGATTAACCTTTGTGTTAGGTTACTTTTTTTTATACTTAAATAAAACGATAGGTTATTACAAAGATGTTGAGGGTAGTAAAAGTGTCAAAAAACTGTTTGCGAACAATGTAATAATCAGTCATAGATAAACAACGAAATGGTCACGCACGTGGTTTTTCAGCCGAAAATGATCAACAAGGAAAAGTATCCGAAAATTTCATTTGGTCAAGAGATCTTGATATTTTATCTAGCTTTGTTTCTAAATCACTAAAACTGTAAAGATACACTAATAATTTCATATTTTTAAGTTTTCATAACTTTATGAAGATAGTTTTACAAACAAATAATATTTAAATCTATGCTTAGGATAGTTTATATAAGAAGTTAGGTATAATCTTAAACCAAGCATCAATCAGGATAAAGAAGAGATCGACGAGAAAGACTCATCGACAAGCGCACACAAATCGTAACGGTCTCAGGAGAAACCTCAAGATGTTATACTGGAAGATTACTGATGGAAAGTATGCAATTTTATGTACTACTTTTCGGATTTTGAGTCTGGTTATTCCAATATTGAGCGAACGTTTTATCTGTATTGCATATAATTCTTGTGCATATTGTTGTCATTCATGAATGAAGACTTTCTTTCAAACACAACATGGATGGTTCTTTCTCAAGTTTCTGTTTCCTTTGCAGTGATAGAAAACCTCCCCATGGAAATGAGGGAAAGGCTGACAGAAATGAGAGAAACAGATCTGCAAGTCCAGAGTAAGTTACAGTGTATTTGTGTGTTTACTTAATTTTTATCATATCAATTTGGTTTTGAGGGTGACAATGACACTTAAGTTCAAAGAATCGCCCTCACAGGGACTAGACCTTGACCTTAACCACGTGCTGCCCGATCAATATACATTACCCCTTTACTCTGCCTTGTTCCTTTTCTCCCTGTCGCTTCCTTCTTGTCTATTTTCTGCCTCAGTAGTTAGTTAATTTATTGATCCGTTCTCCTGCTTTTTTTTCCCCAAAGACTTAAAAAGGATAATAATTCTCTCCCCCACCAAAGTTGGATACACAAAGCTTGATTTGTGAGGTACTTAAGTTAATGGCAAGCCAATGCATTTTAGCTCTAGCTGATAAGAACACACTTGAACAACAAAACTGACTTTTCCATGGGTGCTTGCACCCACACCAGCTTGTCCCTAAAGGGTATATTGCCATGGGGACATTAAACTCACCCTTTTCCCATTTTAGCTCACATGACACTGATAAGACAGTAAAAGTTGCTGTCTTGGTATTTAACTGAGAAGAACCATGCACCATCCAAATTTTGATAAC
Source organism: Stramonita haemastoma (assembly GCA_030674155.1). Taxonomy (NCBI): domain Eukaryota; kingdom Metazoa; phylum Mollusca; class Gastropoda; order Neogastropoda; family Muricidae; genus Stramonita; species Stramonita haemastoma. The sequence continues at coordinate 13,079,047 of CM060329.1, forward strand.
TTGTGTTTGTAGAGCTGTCGTCAAATTGCTTTGCCGTTCTGAGCCTGCGTTGTGGAAATTATATTAAAAACTGACTTCTTATGTTAACAAAACCCTTCTTACAGGACTGAAACTGGAAGACATCGGACATGATGAGTCTCAACTTCGAACAAAAAGAGATGCTGAACTTGATCTTACCTGACTGCAGTTAAAATGTTCATAGAGTATGGCTCAGTTGCACCTTTGATTGGAGGTTCCCATCCTGGAAGTGTTAAATTGATTTATAAATTATTCCGAAATCTGTCCATATTCATAGAGGTGACCAGCTATCCTGACAGCATGGTCGGGACACTCAGTGAGCCAACAGACAAGCCTCCTGAACTGTAATGTGTAAGGCTGGGATTGTCAGCACAAACACACTGCTGATTGTCTCTCCCTTGTGGGGGTATATATATGAAACCTACCCTGCATCACCACCATAAATTTTATGTCACCTCCTGGTGGGGTGAAATCTGAAAAAGAAACCCTTCATTCTTATCGCATTTTAATTCACAGGCGTGGGATTTCTCCACTTTTCGGTAGAATTCTGCCATCAATACTGCAATTTTCCTCTTTTTTTATTTGATGATTAATGTTTTCCACCATTTTAAAATTTGTCCGCTGTCTGCCGTCAGAACAAAAGTTTATCCAAACAGCAGCCAAAGCAATTGGAGAAAGGGCATCAGCAGTGAAAGTTGAGACTTTGGATCTATATTCTGACGTCACTCTTGGAACACAGTTTGAGTTTCCGAATGCAAACAAGATTGAGAAATTTTAAACCAGTCAGAAGTGACTTTATTTGGAGGTCAAACTGAATAGTTTCCCGGGGATTCTGAGGTCTACTTTGGCCATTATCGGAAGAGGCGACGGTTAGACTGATAGGCCCCTAGGCCTAACACACCTCTGATTCACCATCTTGGACATGCTTACTTGGAACTTGGAAGACTTTTGACAAGAAAACTTATAATTAAAAAATCTATCCAGCAAAGAGCGCAGCTTTGTACTACTGTGGAATTAAAGGCTTTAAAAAGATCACAAGTGCAGTGCAGTCATTGCAAAGGGGTATAGTTCTGCAGACTTGATTTAAATCGACACCACCTTTATGTGCCCACAGCAACTCCAGTATCTGGGTCAAACTTTGCTTGTAGAAGGTGGGGGGACTGCAGTTCCCGACCTGTAAGTGTAACCAAAATAGCACTCAAAAAATAGTTTTTAAAACTTCATTGTAGAGTCTGGTTGAAAAAAACCTGATAGATTATAATAAAAGAGTTGATTTTGTCATATATGCAGATGATATTTCTTTTGTCATTGTTTTTACATGGATGCTGATGGGACATTGTCGGCTTTCAGATACTCTTGACAGCTTGGATGAACAAGTGAAGACTTTCTTCAAGAAGTGTGCTCAAGGCAACATCAAACCAGAGTGGAGAGAAGAACAGTTCAAAAAAATTAAAGATGTATGTATTTAGTGTGTTTATCTGAAGATGGCACATTTAAGTGCCTTGTTTTTTTTCTTTGTCATATCGCATAGCAGAATAAGATGACTGGGTATTCTGATTCATGTTTTTTCTGAAGACAAGACATATACATTTAAAAGCATTTCCCTTTCCTTTCACATAATATTTTCAGTAACCATTTTTAGCCAACATTAAGGTAACAACATTCAGAGCATAGAATTCTCCCCGTTTCCGCAGATTTCTAATTTTTTTTAAGCAGATTTCTGCTGAAAAAAAAGTTTTGGGGGCAAAAAAACAAAACTGCATGATATTCTCAAATGGTGCGGGTGTCGTCAAAGCGTTCAGTTTTCACTCACTTGACTCAGTAGCTAAAGCCGAGTAGAGAGCCGTAATTTCAAAATGGCTAGCATATGCGGGAGAACGATCGTAGATCGGACTCATACTTATGACTACAGAGGATGCAAAAATGCATGGAAATGGGAGTGGGTGGATGGGGAAGTCAAGGTTTGGGATCGAAATGTGCGGATTGGCGAGCACATTCGAAAACTGGATGCTGCAGGCAAAGGTTTTGCGAAGTTTGCCAGTGCGACATTCTCTATGCTAGCTGGCTGCAGAGCACTTGAAGACCATTTGCAAATGGCAAAACACAAGAAGGTGATCGACTCCATCCATACAACTCTTGCAGACTGACACTGAGAAAAATACTGTTGTGCCTTGTGGACAACACTCAGGGCATCCAAGCAGGGAAGAAAACGCAGTTGAAGAAACAAGCCACAGAACAAGTGTACATGCAAGCAGGCAGACATAGGCATCACTACATACACACACACCCTTTTTTATAAAAAAAAAATCTGCAATTAGTTGCTGGATGTTTATGTCCTCATTTCTCTCACCCACTGTTTTTGTCTGTCTGTCTCTCTGTCTCTCTCTCTCTCTCTCTCTCTCTCTCTCTCTCTCTCTCTCTCTCTCTCTCTCTCTCTCCTCTCTCTCTCTCTCCATCTTGGGACCCATACTATTCTCAATATATATTAATGATTTACCCCTCTGTTTAAAAGTTAACTGTGAAATGTTTGCAGATGACACATTACATACTAGCCACACTAAACTAGATGACGTATTTTTTACCTTACAGACTGATATAGAACAACTGATAAAATGGTCCGATTCTAATCATATGAGCATCCACCCTCATAAGAGTAAACATATGATTATCATGGCTTGGCTTCGCGAACGAAGATTAAGGGCACTGTCCACGTCTGGTGCAGGCTCGCTGGTGGCTGTTCAGTCCAATGCGTGACAAACAAACCCGGCCGCAGTGGCTGCAGGGGAAAGTCGATTCTGGGGTTGATGTAGAGGGGACGCGGTTCTTCCTCCTCATTCGCCTCTCCTCAAGGGCCGCTCTGCGATTGTCCTCAAAGGAGGAGACCGACTGATGCACAGTGTGTCGCCAGGCCTGCCGGTCAGCAGCAAGGACTGACCACTGGTTATGGTCTAAGAGGCAGGCTGACAGAGATTTCTTCAGAGAGTCTTTAAATCTCTTCTTTGGTGCGCCTCTGTAGCAGTGTCCGGTGGAAAGTTCACCGTAGAGAACCATCTTTGGTAGGCGATGGTCCTCCATTCTAGAGACATGCCCTGCCCAGCGTAGCTGCGTTTTCAGCAACATGGCCTCAATGCTGGTGATCCCTGCTTGCTCCAGCACCTCAGCATTCGTGGTGAAGTCGCTCCAGTGGATGTCGAGGATGGAGCGGAGACAGCGTTGGTGGAAGCGTTCCAGAATTCGCAGGTGGTGTCTGTATGTGACCCATGACTCAGAGCCGTACAGGAGGGTGGTCAGTACCACGGCTCTGTAGACACTGATCTTGGTGTCTTTCTTCAGGTGTTTGTTTTTCCAGACACGGTGGTAGAGTCTGCCAAAAGCACTGTTTGCCTTTGCCAGTCTGTTGTCTACATCTTTATCAATCTTTGCGTCAGAGGAGATTGTGCATCCCAGGTAGGTAAACTGCTGGACTGTCTTCAGTTCTGTCTCACCAATTGTAATGTGAGGTGGGTGGTACGCTACCTGAGGTGCGGGCTGGTAGAGAACCTCTGTCTTCTTCAGGCTGACTTCGAGTCCGAAGAGCTGGGCTGCCTCTGCAAAACAGGATGTTACATGCTGCAGGGCGGTTTCTGTGTGGGCTACAAGGGCAGCATCATCAGCAAAAAGTAGCTCTCGAATTTGTTGCTCCAGGGTTTTGGTGTGGGCCTGAAGACGCCGCAGGTTGAATAGGCTGCCATCTGTGCGGTTATAACTATATGATTATAACTACTAGACAAAAACAGCAGAACCTTTCTAAAATACGTAGTTCATTGAAAATCAGTGGTAATATAGTTCAAGAAGTTGATTTTCATAAAGTTCTAGGATTAGTAATTGATAACAATCTGTCATGGTATGAACATGTAAGAATGATGTGTAAAATCATCAAAAAAGATTTATCAGCTGATGAAGATAAAACATTTCCTAAATTCACACTCTCGTAAACTGTTCTATCATGCTTTTATTGAGCCACATATAAATTATGTATCAACAGTTTGGGATACGGCAAGCGAAAACACTTTAAAACCTTTGGCAAGTATGTACAGACATGCTCTTAAAGTACTTCTACTAAAATCATCATCATTGTCATGTAATGATTACATCTCGCTTGATATTCTCCCTCTTAACTTGGATGAACAAGTGAAGACTTTCTTCAAGAAGTGTGCTCAAGGCAACATCAAACCAGAGTGGAGAGAAGAACAGTTCAAAAAAATTAAAGGAAGTTAAAATACAATAAGGCAGTTTTTATGTTTAAAATTATGTCTGGCTCTGCTCCACCTTCATTGATAAACAAGTTTAAGATAAATGAGTGTCGCTATTTTCACAAAATAATGTTACCACTGCCCAGGATTGATCTGTTCAAATCTAGCCTTACTCTGGTGGTTTATTATGGAATGATGTTTCATCCTCAGTTAATGTCAATACTAGTCTGTTTACTTTTAAAAATAAGTATCATTCTATTCTAATGAATAAATATACAGGCACATTCACTTAATATCTTCTCTTGTATGGCATTGCATTATTTTTTTTCCCTTTGTGCTTATTAAATTTTCCTTTTCTTTTTTTCTTTTTCTTTTTCATTTTTTTTTCTCTTTTTTTTGTGTGACAAAATCTCCATTTTGACGTGCATTTCTATGATGTTACAACGATTATTTATGTTCTTTTTTTGTTTGTTGTTTTCATAAATTTGCAGTTGATTTGTTTCCATTGTTATGATTTTCTTTGAGGGCTGGATGTAAAAAAGCCATTATATGTGCTTATTCTTATCCCTTAATAAAAGTGTTTCAAAGTGTTTCTCTCCACGTTTTCCATTAACCATCACAGTCATACACAAAAACTTATATTACCGCTACCCAGAATAGATCTTTTTAAAACAAGTTTGACATACTCTGGTGATTCTTTATGGAAGGTCTGAGTCCTGTCTCTCTCTCTCTCTCTCTCTCCTCACACACACACACACACACACACACACACACACACACACACACACACACACACACACACACACACTCACTCACTCATGCCTCCACATTGCACAAAATGGTGCCTGGAGAGGCCTCCATATTGCCTTTAAAATGCAAAAAATCGTTTTCGGGTCGGGGGGCTTCGCCCCCCTGGGCTCCCCAGTGGGGCTTTGCCCCTGCACCCCACCAGGGCCTAAGCAGCCCCTGGACCCCGGCTTAGTTTCCTCTTTTTTTTTCTCTCCCAATTCTACGCTCTGAACATTCCAACTTGGGGAGATGATGTCTAAATAAAACACTGTGTGCATGCCTTTTTTTTTTTTTTTTTAAATCTTGTCATCAGTTCCTGCTGGCATGCAGTGGTTTACTTTTCCTAAAGGGGGAACATGTTTTTCACATTCGTGGACAGAGCAAGTTTATTGTCTTATCCAAAGGATTTTTTAGGGGTGTGGAGTCATTACCAATGTTAGCTCCAGAGGAAAATAAAATATTAAAAAAGGTGCCTCCATGGTGGCTTGATCCCGGGCTGTCAGATCACTAGTGCACTGCAAGGCTCTAACTGCTAGGCTATACAGTCTTTCATCTGTTATTTAGTTACCTCACAACTTTCTCAACTAAATAAAGGGTGGTTGCCTTTTTTTAAGAATGTGTATGGTCCTTGGTTTTTGTTTGAAAGAAATCATTACAAATTGTAAATATTCTTAAAGGCCAAAGAAAGCTTGTCATTGTTACCTTACAAAAGAGTTTGCAAAGTACCCATGAGAACAGTAATGACCTGGATACAGAGAAAAACACTAGCAAACATTTATGAGAAGTGGTGTGGCTGATATTACATTTTAATGATTCATTTTTATTCAGTGTGTCACATGAGCATTGTACTTGTTTCAGGAATACCAGAAAGCTGTGACTGACGCTGATGAAAAAGTTCAACTGGCAAATCATATCCATGACCTGGTGAGTGACCGTCAGATTTTTCCAATGTCTGCATCCTTACTCGGGGGGGGGGGGGGGGGGTGTCCTCCCTAGTTGCCATGCAGATTGTTTGTGCACTTACACCTCTTCCTACTATACTTGTTTTTCTTGAAGGGAAAAAAAACCCAAATCCTTGGTACCAATCCCATTGTGAGAAAATGCATAACATGACCTCGGTAAGGTAGCATGTCCCCACGAACACAGAAGCCGCAGAATTGACCCAGCTGTCATGAACCATGTCTCCTTTCTCCCCTCCCTCCCAGGCTTCAGCCTCACTTAGCAGCCTGACACACTTCTTTCTAACATGTTGTGATAGCCTGGAATTGCCCTCATTCCCATCCATCAGCATCATTTCAGACTGGTCTGTTGGAGGGAATGCAGGTTCTGCTGCTTCTGACAAGTGTTAATATTATTGTGTTGTGTTGTGTTGTGTGGTGGGCAGGTGGACCGCTACACCAGGAGACTGGACCAGGAACTGGCCAAGTTCAAGATGGAACTGGAGGCTGACAACGCTGGTATTACCGAAATGCTGGAGAAACGTGAGATACAGTTGCTCTATCCATTCTGTGTGTGTGTGTGTGTCTGTGTGTGTGTGTCTGTGTTGTGTGTGCATGCCAAATAGAAGCAGTTGATTTTTGCTTGCTGTTTAAGATTGATATGTTTTGTTAAGCCAGTGAATACATATTTTCTGAATGCGTTTCATTCAAAAGAAAGAATTTCATACACTGATGATTTCCTATCATTCTTACAACAAAAAAATAAGAGCAAGAGGCGCGAAGCTTGAAAAAGGACAGGTGAGGGATCTTATGTTGTTGATGATATTGATGGTAATAAAAGTAACAATGACTTTTTTATGTAGGAAATTTCAAACATGGAATAAGTATTTAAGAGAGAGAGAGAAAGTGAATCAGGGTTCGCGCTAGGATTTTTTAAAACCGGTACTGGGAGTTGCCATTTCAGAGATATCTTGACCAACTCCCCCAAAATCTGTCCCCAGAAAATAAAATCCGGTACGTACTGTGAACAAAACGAAACTATTCAGTGAGAGGGGAGGGGGGGGTTTTCGGCAGCAAAATTAAATCTAAATTGAACGCAAATCTCTCAGACTTTGACTGCCGTGCTGCTGCCACTCGCTTCTTGGGCATGAAACCACGCAGGAAATAGGTAGGATTTTTTTCTAGCGCCTGTGTCACTGTCTGTGTCGGTCTGTTGTTTTGCATGACATCATTCATGTGACTTAAATTCTGCTAAGCCTATTCTTCTATCTTGTTTCTATGCTTAGCGCTCATCTACATCTTTCGTTCAATTTAGATATTGTTTTCGACTCTTCTCTCTCAAAGCAACCCGCAAATTCATAGTCCCTCCGCTTTTCGTAAGAGTAGGCCATCGTGTGCCGGTGGGAACAGATGACATTTACAAAACTGCATACACATGGGGACTGGATGTAAAAAAGAACAGGAGTGCTTATTCCATTATCCTCGATATAAAAGAATAAGTCAATCTAGGCCCCATTTACTCATCGTGGATGGAAGTTACTGTCATGCTGAGAAGAACGCGAAGCTCTATTCATTCACAGTAAAGCTTGCTGTTCTGCGTGCTGAGGTTGGCGCTAAAGATAAGAGCTCGTCGGAAGGGATGGGAAGGGGTAGGTGTGTAAGCACAGGCGCATGACAGACTGTCAGAAAATGTCACTTCAGACTTTTTTTGGGGAGACATAAATCTAATCAGTCACAGGCAAACAGAATCGGTACGCAGGTACCGGCTGCTTTGAAAATTTTTGGTATTTCCTGTTTACAATCAGTAAAATACCGACAGTTACCGGTTATCGCGAACCCTGTGAATGCTTACCGTATAAAAGCAGATGGGAGTGGAAATAACAGGCAGTTTCAGCTTTTGGTAAATTTGCCGTGAGCTAGGTCTGAAAAGCTGATCTTGAGTTCGGGCTAAGAGGACTTGTTGATTTAGCTTGCAGTTCATCAGGGCTTGGGGTCCCATGGGTGTGCAGAATGTGTGTTGAACTGGTTGCTGTTGTTTCTGTGGGCAGGATCTCTGGAGCTAGACAAACCACCCGCCCCTCAGCAGCCACAAAGAGCAGAAAGTAAGTGCTGATGTCCTCAGCAGAAAGTAAGTGCTGATGTCCTCAGCAGAAAGTAAGTGATTGATGTTGATGTCCTCAGCAGAAAGTGTTGATGTCCTCAGCAGAAAGTAAGTGTTGATGTCCTTCAGCAGAAAGTGTTGATGTTCCTCAGCAGAAAGTAAGTGTTGATGTCCTTACCAGAAAGTAAGTGTTGATGTCCTTACAGAAAGTAAGTGTTGAAGTCCTTACCAGAAAGTAAGTGTTGGTATCCTCAGCAGAAAGTAAGTGTTGATGTCCTCAGCAGAAAGTAAGTGTTGATGTCCTTACAGAAAGTAAGTGTTGGTATCCTCAGCAGAAAGTAAGTGTTGATGTCCTTACCAGAAAGTAAGTGTTGGTATCCTCAGCAGAAAGTAAGTGTTGATGTCCTCAGCAGAAAGTGTTGATGTCCTCAGCAGAAAGTGTTGATGTCCTCAGCAGAAAGTGTTGATGTCCTCAGCAGAAAGTAAGTGCTCATGTCCTCAGCAGAAAGTGTTGCTGTCCTCAGCAGAAAGTGTTCATGTCCTCAGCAGAAAGGAAGTGTTCATGTCCTCAGCAGAAAGTAAGTGTTCATGTCCTCAGCAGCCACAAAGAGCAGAAAGTAAGTGATGTCACTGTCGCTGTCTGGAAACAATGCATTTTCACAGCTCAAATAAACTCTTTAAAATCTTAATATCACGTTATGTGAAAAGACGTTAAATTAAGGAAAGTAAACTCTTTAATAGTAGTTTATCTGGAAGATACCCCCTTGAGGAGTCTGAAGTGTAGGTGGTAACTGGCATGAAAGGGATCTGAATTTCAGAGAATGAAAGATCAATAAGGATTAGGTGTTTTTGTGTTGGGTGGGTGGTGTACTTTTTTTTTTTTTTTTTTTTTTTTTTTTTACAGTCGTGTGTTACTTTTGTTTGGAGGAAGGGGGGAACCTCACCTACTTTGTGATGCAACTTTAAGAGCAAAACAGGCACTTTTCTAAGAGTAATGGATCAGAAAGAATATGAAGCTGAGAAAGAAAGTGGAGGGGGGTTGTGCTGTAGTTTTTAGTTTTGTTTTCTTGTCATAGGGGTCTGCCCGTTTTAAGCAAGAGAAGTGGGGATGTGATATGTGCTGATGTCAGATACATTTGTGATTGCTTCTGTGATGATGAGATACCCTCAACCATATTTAATGTTTTTTGTTTGCTGTCGCTTCTGATTGTCTTGGTAAAGTAAAGAAGGTGGCTGCATTTCATCTTCAGGAGTGTATGGTGGGTATCTTCGTGTTTCCATAACCCACTGAATGCTGTCATGAATTACAGGATCTTTACATGTATATTTGTTCTGTATGTATATCTACTCAAAGGAAATTAAGGCAATGGCAGGTCTGCACTTGAAATTGATCAGGGAGATCGTAAAAAAAAAATCCCCACCTTAATTCGCCAGACACCCATATGATTCAAACCCACAACTCACTGGATCCATGGAATTGAAGTGGAATGGTCTTAACCACTCAGCTCTTGCACCCGTTTTTTTCCTGATCTAACTCTCTTTATCTGCTTTGTATTTGACTGCTGTAGGTGTGTGTGATGTAAGTAGCACTGTCCCAAGGAAAAGCTTTTATTTTCTGTTGGCCTGTCGCGGACAGAGAGGAAAGCGGTGCACAGCACAGCCTCGGTTCACAACCCAGTGGACAAGCGGCCCACGTCGGAGGTGCTGTCCACCCTGGCCAATGAGGTGGCCCGCGAGTCCCTGGGCAGCCTGGCCTGCTCCTCGGCCTCCAACTCCCCGGCCCTGAAGATGTTCTCCTCCACCTCCAACGCCTCCCTCTCCTACAGCCTGGGCCACATCGGGGCCGGCAGTAACGCCGCCATCGCTGCCGCAGCCTCCCAAGCCATCGCTGCCACACAGCAAGTCAGTTTGCAGTGGTTGTGGTTTTTTGTTTTATTTAGTGTTGTTTTTTTATTATTTTTCTTTTATATCGAGGATAATGTGTGGGGGTTTGTGTGGGGTTCAGGTTGTGAGGTGAATTCTGTCTTTGCCACATTTTGCCACAATTCTTTGCAGATGCTTACAAGTTTCAGGACTTGAGGTGAAAGTAACTTTTGCTTGTAAAAAGATCTTGGGGAACATTTTTTTTTTTAACCGATTGTTCAATACGGCAGCCTATCATTGCCTGTGTCATTTGAAAAGCTAAGTATCGTCAACTCTGATCTCTCCTGCTTTGGAAAGGGAACAGTTTGCTGCGAACAGCATGACTCCTCAGATGGGAGCAGAATCTGGGCGTGTGTTGTGATACTGGACTGAGCAGATCGTCAATACAAAACAGACCTTGGCATTTGGGCACAGTGACAGTAGTTGACTCATGCCATTAGAGCTTAGTTGACATGAGTGTGCAAATGTTTCTGGTGTAAGTCTTCTGTGTGTTCTTTTTGATACCTTTCTAAATGGGAACAATTTTTGTATGGCCTTGCATTTTACAATGGGAATTTCAGTTTCACATGGCCTCTTTGGTCAGCTAGGCAATCAGTGGGTTGGAATTAACGTAAGGCAAGCCGCTGATGAAACTTGTTAAAGGTCAGTTTGGATTTGTGTGTGTGTGTGTACACTTACCCAGTGTGTGTGTGTGAATTCCTAATTATTTGATCAGTTCAGAAAAGAAAAAAAAAATTTTACATTTCAGCACGATACATCTTCAGGTCATGAATTCAATATTTGCACTGTAGTTCTCCAGATTTTTCCAGTGAAGTTGAGGAGAAAGGCAGTGGCTGACATGATTGCATTCCCAACTCCCCAGATGCAGCAAGGGCGTCGCACTTCCAGCATGAAGGCCAGCTATGAGATGATGTCGAAGAATGTGGGAGCGCTGAACAAGGAACTGTCCCTGGCCCTTGGAGCGCCATCCACACCTGCCACGCCAGAATCCACCCCCACCTCCTCCACCTCCTCCTCCTCCGCACCGCGATCACAACGCACCAAAAAGTTGGTCTTTTTTTTGTCTTTTTCTCTCTTTTTTTACAAAAAAATGTCATTGCGCGATTTTGTCACACAAGCATGCTTACATACAAACACTTGCACAAATACATATTGCTCAGAATGTTGTCATGGGGAGGTGGGGGAGAGATATTTTGCCACTGTGCTGATATAACACTGCTGCAAAAAAGCCCTTTCCTGCAAAAGAATTTTCATTTTCTCACAGATTGTGAGTTCTTTCCTTTCTTTTAAGCTGTAAGAGTTTCATATTTTGTGGTTGGAGACACAGTTTCAGACTGAATAGTCACATAAGGGGGAGATTTTGGATCAGGGTTCGTACAGTCCTTGAAAGTCCTTTCCCACCACCACAACCGTACTGTCTCTGTCTGTCTCAGTCTGCCTCTGTCTGTCTGTCAGTCTCTCTCTCTCTCTCTCTTTCTCTCTCTCTCTCTCTCTCTCTCTCTCTCTCTCTCTCTCTCTCTCTCTCTCTCTCTCTCTCTCTCTCCTCTCTCTCACTCTCTCACACACACACACACACACACACACACACCACACACACACACACACACACACACACACACACACACACACACACACAGAGTTCTCTCATCTGTCATCTTTTCACAGCAGGTGTATGGCATCCCACTGTTTCCATCGATGTGTTGTGATGTGAAAATCTGTGTCCACAGCAATACCATCATCTATCCCCTCTCTCCAGCCCCCCCTCCCCTCCAATCTGTTATCCAGGAGGATGATGTTTACTGTTGTAAACTATTAGTCTCCTGGTAAAGTAACACACAGGGAGCTTTACACATATTTAGACTTTGAGAACCAGTATGCAAAGAAATTTTGAGTGAACACATGGGTTTGATCATTTAGATTGAATTTTTTATGCTAAGTGCACACTTTAGGCCAATGATTGTTTTTGATTTACCCCAGTTAACTGCAGTAGAAATATCGATTCTTGTTATGAAGAAAATTCGCACCAAAAATGGCTATAGATATTGTTTTCTTTTCAGCTGTAAAGTGTGTAGACATTGTTAAAATGCAAGCACTATTTGTCGATGGAGGTCCTTGAAAATTGAGTGAGGTCCTTGAAAGTCCTTGAAAAGTCCTTGAGTTTTCTTCCCAAAGCTCTGCATGAACCCTGTGGATGTTTGATTGGTTAGGGGGGGTTGATAGAGATATACCCATTCTAGAATTAGGGGGAAGTTTGGATTTTTTTTTTCCATTTTAATTGAGATGCTTGAAAATGTTTTTAGTCGTGGTCAGGGGTTAAGTAATACCACCTTGAGAGTGATTTTACCTGAGTTAAACATGTGTGATGATGTGGAACAACAGGAGAGCGACCGCTAGAGCCACTGGTTGTTCCTGTTCCAGGCAAACCTCTAAAGCAGCAGCACTGGCCCAGCAACAGCAGCAGCAACTTCAACAGCAGCAGCAGCAGCAGGCGGCAGCAGCACAGCAACAAGCTGCAGCAGCAGCAGCGCAGCAGGTGGCGGCCACACCCCAGGTGGGGCTGGAGAAGGCGGAGACAGGGGGGGGGAACTGCCCATTGACGAGTGGCAGTCTGACCCCAATGAACCACGCTATTGTCTGTGCAACAACATCTCCTATGGCGACATGGTGGGCTGTGACAATGATGATGTAAGTCCTGTTGGCAGCAGCAGCAGCTGCTTTTGTAGTAGATCTCTGGAGTAGTAGACCAGTTAGACTGGATGTGGAATGTGCCAGTGTAGGAATCAACGTGGGGCATGTTGGCCTGCAAACTTATCAGCTGGCCACACTCTCACATACAATAATATAGACACATGCACGCGCACACACACACACACACACACACACACGCACACACAGAGTGTTTTTTCTCTTCCTTTTCGCCACTTCCTGCCCATGTGTAAAAGTTTTGTTTTTTTAAGCCACCCCCAAAAAATGTTGGCAAGTTTTTATTTTATTTTATACCTCTGTCACAGCAGATTTCTCTGTGAAATTCAGACTGCTCTCCCCAGGGAGAATGCGTCACCACAAGTGCAGTGCCACCATTTTTTTTTTTTTCTTTTTTCCTGTCTGCAACAGTATTTGTTTCCCTATCAGAGTGTCTTTTTTTCTACATAATTTTGCTAAGGACAATGCTCTTGTTGCTGTGGGTTCTTTTATGTGCACTAAATAATTATGTGTAACAGACGAGACGTCAGTTTATTGTCTCATCCGAAAGACTAGCACCCAGACCACCACTCATGGTCTAATGGATTGGGGAAAAGTTTTAGGCCCCAAAGTTACTTATTTTAATTTCAAAATCATTTGGGTAACACATAATGTTGGTTGGTTTCAAAGCATAAAGTTTGTGGAGATAGATGGAGAAAAATGATTGCAAGAAGTATCCATAATTTCTCTTGATTTCATGAGCTGTAGTGAGGGTCGGGTCACAAGCATACCTTATGAAATCAACACAAATATTCCACAGAAATCTGTTCATGAATTACAAGTTGCTTTCCAAAGAGAAATAGGCCCACGTTGCTATCATTAGCTTATTACATTATTAATACTATTAACATCATGGTTTTGTACTGGATGTGAAAAGTTAACTCATTCCCAGCTAGGAAATGTTGCTATTACAATAGAGTTGTGTGTCAAACATTTGTGATTAGAAGTGTATGGACAGAGAGGGTTAAATGCTGGATACAGACAGATGTTGCAGCCAGCCAGTTTCTGTTGTCTCCCTTTTATTGGCCTGAAAACTGACTGTTGGGGAAACTTAGAATAGCATGGGTTTAATATTGTGTGATGAGCTGTCTTTTGGAGGACAAGCAATAAACAACAGAAGCTAATTTTGTCTCAACATCAGTCCATGAATCCTTAAGTTAGCCCCACCTTTCCCTCTTTGGTGACAACCTCCCCCTCCCCCCTCTCCTGTGACCTGCTGTTACTGCATTTCCCTGTACATTTGCCTGTCTCCACATGTTCAACATGATGTAGGTAGCAAGGAAGAAAAGATTTTATAGAGCATTTGTTGGAAAGGGGAGATCTGTGGTTGTTGAAGGGTGGTGTTAAGGACCGGTGTGTGTGTTGGTGTGTTTCAGTGCCCCATTGAGTGGTTCCACTACCCCTGTGTGGGTCTGACTCAGGCCCCCAAGGGCAAGTGGTTCTGCCCCCAGTGCACGGCGGCCATGAGACGCCGTGGTCGACGCTGATGGCAACACGGCCACCATTCACCAGGCCTACTTCCCGGAGTTACCCATGGTGTCCTGGACAGGTTAATGGCTCAGGCCTTTGAAGCAGACTGGTGTTTGGTCACCTCCACAGCACACATCCTTAGCAGGGCTCCCACTTTAGGGCTAGTTAGGCAAATTTCTGTGCAACATGGAAAAAGCCCCCCCCCCCCCTAAAAACACACGCACACACACACAAAACCTTTTTTTTTTTTTTTAAAGGCAACCCAAAAAAAGTAAACAAGTTTATGCTGAGAGGATAGAAAAAAAAATGAAGGTGTTTACGGAGTAGTTTGTTTGCCCATGCTAGCCAACAAAATTAATATCACAAGACCTTTTGTCAGAGTGGACAGTGACTGTTGTGTTTGCCTCGTTGAAGACCAAACTGTGTAGAACTAAATGTCAGGGTCAGATTAGGTATGAAAGCAAGACATGTGAGAGAGGAAAAAAAACAAGACATAGAACTCCAAAGGAAAGGTACACAGTCAAACAATGCTGGCTGTGGTGTGACCACAAAGTAGCTTAGACATCGGTCCATGCTTAATGTTGATGTGTGGAGTATCATCAGCTCAGATATTAGAGATGATAATGCAGGGTTGGTAGACCAGACTAACTCCAAGCTCTTGAAGATCAGTAGAAAAAAATGTAGCTGATTTTAGGTAGTCTGATTTTTTTTTGGGGGGGGGGGTAAAAATTTGTATACACATAACATGATGATGTGTGAAAATGGTATTAAAATATAGATTTTAATTTGCATCATGTAGGCCAGTTTGAACGAAGTTTTAACAATTTTTTTACTCTGGGGAAGATATCCCCAGACCTGCACCTTTCTCCCTTTAAGAATTGCTGTCAGGTTTTTTTTCCAAAGTGGGAGCCCTGAGTTGGAAAGAGGAAACTAGCCAAAGCAGTTCAGGTGTTGTGTGGCTGGTGCTTCAAGTGTCTGCCAACTCCAGGAGTTTGTACGGGTATCTGTGTGCACACAGAGACAGCTATATCCAGAGACATTGTTATACACCGATCTGTTGATTTGCTCATCGTTCAAGTTTCTGCCTGTCGTGTTAAATGTTCATTCCAAACAAAACAAAAACAAAAATCCCTTCTCATTGCACAGTGTCGCGTGATTCCTAGGTTCATTAGCTTAGACTAGGGTAGGCCTGCCAACCTTTGATCTCAATGGATTCTTTCCCACTTTGAAAATACCTCTTAGCTGAAATTTTTGCTACTGAAGCAGCCTCAAAAAGAAATGCATTTTCTATTGTTAGTGACAGCCCTTGAAAGGGCCTTACACTTGGGCTGATAATTTTTCTTGTCAGCCTAAAAGCATTCACCCCACAGCCATGTCTGTATAGAGCCTCCATTGGACCATAACTGGAAGAGAAAAAATACATAATCTCATGAGTAAAAAAAAAAATGGAAACCCACAAGTTTCTGGAGAACTTTCCATACGCTGTGAGGTTGGTACTCTTCCTATTTCATACTTATATACTACATACTGTGTGCTTTGGAATTGAAAATATCACAGAATCACACAGTGGGGTCTTGGCCGTCTCACGAAAACGATCTGCACTTTGGACTGAGCCAAGCATGATGTGTGTGTTGTGTCTACTGGTCAGCTTTCAAGTATTTCTCTTATAAGATTTTCAGTATAGTCTTCCCAAATAAGTGCAAGGGCTGGCAGGTCTGCTGCAATGGTGGTTTGTAGCTGTACGAGTTAGGGCCGGTGTTGTGTGTCTTGAATGTTAGAAATTTTTAGAAATGTTAAGATTTTAGATGTTAGAGATTTGAAATGAAATTTTAGCCATTAAAATCTAGAGATTCAGAAAAAATGACTAGTAGGAAGTAATTGTGGAAGAAAAAAAAACTGCTGAATAGAATGACGTTTTTATCTGCAAGTAAGTACAGTGGGACCCGTTTATAAGAAAGTCGTCGGGACCGATTTTAGGTTTTCTTATAAGCAGGCTTTGTTTTAATCAGGCTTTCTTATATCCAAGCACCTGAACACTATTTTGAATGTGCTTTCTTATAAGCAAGCAAAAGTGTAAATTAGTGAAATAATAGCTGATTGGACATTTCATAATGGTAAAAACATAAACACAACCTATCTACAATTACTCAAGTTTGTTGTGTTGTTGCTGTGCTGCTGCTGCTGCTGCTCCTGCTGTTGTTCTTAAATTGGTTCGTTCTGGTCACGTTCCGTCTACATATGAATGAGATTTTAAACTGTAGCCTTCTCCATGTTTTAGTTGAAATTCAGCAACAATCTAAAGCAACTTAAAACACACACACACACACGCATTAAATTGAAGACAACAACACATACAGGAATTCCGGTGTTGTGTGTCTTGAATGTTAGAAATTTTTAATTAGATTTTAGATGTTAGAGATTTTTTTATTTAATTTTGGCCATTAAAATGACTTAGAAGAAAAAAATGACTTGTAGGAAGTGATTGTGAAAAAAACAAACTGCTGAGTAGAATGTTCCTATCTGCATGTAAGTATATGGTTCACTGGATCACTCACTCTGCTTTCTGTGGTCCTTCCTTTTTCTGTTTTCCAACCTGCAGGGTATCAGCATAGGTAAAACCAAGTGTTCTATGTATGGAATATTCACATGCGCCCTTATTTTCTGCACTGGTTGTAGTCCATGTTGGAAGAGTGGGTGTGTTTGTATTTGTTTTTATGTTTACAGTCAAGAGTATCCTTCTGGTCTGTAGCAACACATGTCATGATTATGTTTCTTCACTGTTTTCTTCTTCTTCACTTTTATCTTTGAGGCAGGATTTTTTTTTTCTTTTTCTTCTTTCCTTACCTTTTTCTTAAGATTTTTGTGTGTGTCTATGTGTAAATGATGCACATTCTATATATTCAGCTGCAAAAAAAAAAGTTTAAAAAGTAGCAGCTGTACAAAATTTGAAAGAATGTCGGCTGTTCTGACGCCATGCTGTGACATTGTTGTCCGGTCTTAACCTTTATTTTTCTAAGTCATTCTATTATTTCAAGGATAAAGGAAGAAGCACTTGTGTGCTTTTTTATAATAATAATAATAATACATGGAATTTATATAGCGCTATATCTTGTAAAAACAAATCAAAGCGCTTTTACTTCCAGTTTGCATGTATTTGCAGTTTTATTTATTTTGTCATCCATTCTCACTGGCACAATGGCCTTCTTTTCCGAAAACCTATGACCAAGCCACCCTAATTCAGTAGCCGTTAATTCGGTAGACCTTTCATTTATTTATTCTTTTATGTCGAGGATATTGGAATAGCACTTGTGTGCTTTTTTACATCCAGTCCCCATGTCTATGCAGTTTTGTTAATGTCCTCTGTTCCCACCGGCACACAATGGCCTACTCGTACGAAAAGTGGAACAGGATTTGACGTGTGTGCAAGATGTTCTGTCTGCGTACGGGGCCTCGGTGTATAGTCTCATCTGAAGGACTTTTGGGGAGAGTAGGGAGAAAAAATTCCTTGAACAGGAATCGACCCAGGTTGTCAAATTGTGAGCGCAATGTTCTGACCACTAGGCTATTCCGTCCCTTTCAGTATATCTAGAACGAAAATTCTGGAACTGCTACAGTCATAATTATTTAAGGTGCTGTTAAAGTAGGAAGGTGGCAGGTCAGTTAAGGTGTTCACCTGCCTAATAAGTAAACCATGAGGTTCTGGGTTCGATTACCAGCCTTTTTTTCCTCCCAGTTTGAGAAACTCGAACCGCATGTTAATAGTCCTTCAGATGAAACTTTATACCAAAGCCATGTGTGCACATGTTAAGACAGAATTTTCAAAATGCATGCACACACACCATTTCTGAAGTTGGAATGCAACTTAAACTACCTAAATGGGAAGGGGGGGGTGAGAGTTGCATACACAAAGATCTCCCCATTGGTAAACATGCTCTAGCTGAGGAACAAAGCAGCAAAAAAAAAAAATTGTTTATATGTTATTTTTGTAACTGATTCTTTTTTTGGCAACAAAACTTGTCAGCATTGCATATGTCCTGCTGAATTCTGATAAGACTCTAAATCAAGTTTAGATTATAGCCTACCACTTCAACAAATTTTTCATCGCTTTGTATTAGTTCTTTTTAATGTAGTGTAGCCTACTACGCAAAAGATTAGTACAGGCAATACCTGGCATTTCAGCATATAGTGGAACAAATCAGCTTATCACCTACATGCAGTTCATTAGTTTTTGACTACATTCACGTCTCATTTGTCAGGGAAAAGTGTAACCCTTAAAAAAAAATATTAAAAAATTAAAAAAGTAGGTTGTGTGGGGGGGTTACATTTTGTAAGATGCTACCCCACTTCAGCCAATTCAGGTCTTGAAAAAAATTATGAAACCTTCACCTGTCCCGTACTCCCGCAAACCATGGGGGCACCACAAATTTTGCAACCAGCTTCCTCCACTCCCCACGCTCTTCCGGCCTCCTAGCAGGTCGCTCCACCCAAGGCCTGTCCATCATTTCCTGTCTGCCTCTTTCGTCTCCCTACCCTTACTGTTCCCTTCAGTCAGACTTAGCCAGTCCAGATGATCGTCCATGTACCCATACCACTTTAGCTTGTGTTTTTTCACTGTAGTTAGCTCTTCAATATGGTCCAATGGCAATCTTTATTCTGGTTTTCACATCTTCATCAGTGATGTGATCTCTGTATGAAATGCCAAGTTACAAATTGAAATGGTAGACTGCAGGAAGTGACAAAACAAGAAATGACAAGTTTTGCATTGTAGTAGGTAGTCGGAATGAAGATTTGGGGAGTGCTTTTAAAAGATTTTGAAGCAAAAGGAAACCAGATTACACATCGATACTTCAGTAAAATGGCTATAGTTTTCTGATCAATCAACATCTCACAATCGATAACCTGACCCTCACCTGCCAAAAATGGCTCCTAGCAGAAAAATGGGTCGGGTGCAAAGTGACTCATTTAATGGTGGAGCGTCACATTTATCAAAACTAAACACCGCATCACACAAAGCCTCTCTAAGGCTGGAAATGAATTGTTACAAAAACAATGTATCTTCCCATTCCTGTGTCCGAATGTTCCTGTTGTAACGGTAGAATCCAGTGTAAGTGCATGTTGCTGTATTTGTGATTGGAGGGGTGGCAGCTGTGCACAGCATAGAGAAAATTGTAGACCGTGACAGTAGGGAAACAGTTGATTCTGTCGTAATTTGTGACTTGCATTTCACAAGTGTTTGCTTGTCAAGATTGTTTGAATGTTGCGTTTGTGTATTTCTGTTTCCCCCATGGTCTTTCAAGCTGACTTTTGTTTTTTGATAATTTGGAAAAATAAACCCATTTATGAAATACAGACTCAGGGTGGGTGTGTGTGTGTGTGTGCTTGCCAAAGGAAATGTTCATGTAAATTTAAGATTTCCTGTTTCCATACCCACCATTTCTTTTGTGCACCCCTTTCAATAAACATTTAACAGGGGTTTATGGGGGGGATCATCTGGCAAGCAGCTAGTGAGATTCTGATCATTGAGTTAGGATCAGTATGTCCTTTCTGCTGGAAGGCTTTTTTTTTTTGGGGGGGGGGTGGGACTATTATTAAATTTTGGCTCTGGAAAAAAAAAAGGGCTGGTCTTGGCATGGATTCCAAGATGTTTGCTCTACAGCAAGGTGGACGGATATCCAGGTTGTAATAACATACAGTTCATAGCTTTTACGACTTTGTGCATGCGGTATAGGGCTTCCATTTTATCGCATAAAAACACTTTGTTGCTACTTTAGTAATCTAGCCTCTGAAGGTTCTCTTTCATCAGTAACACAACATTTAATGCACAGTTTCAGCCTTGCTTTGTCATTTGAACTCGCAGTCAACTGGGGCCATTGATACACGACTTTCAGTAGCATACTGCACATGCACACTATCAGTAATATACTGCATGTGCACACTATCGGTAATTTACTGCATGCGCACACTATCGGTAATTTACTGCACATGCACACTATCGGTAATTTACTGCATGTGCACACTATCTGTAATTTACTGCACATGCACACTATCGGTAATTTACTGCATGTGCACACTATCGGTAATTTACTGCACATGCACACTATCGTATATTTACTGCACAATACGGTAATTTACTGCACATGCACACTACCGGTAATTTACTACACATGCACACTATCATATTTTACTGCACATGCACACTATCATATTTTACTGCACATGCACACTATCATATTTTACTGCACATGCACACTATCGGTAATTTACTGCACATGCACACTATCGGTAATTTACTACACATGCACACTATCGGTAATTTACTACACATGCACACTATCATATTTTACAGCACAAGCACACATATTTTACTGCACATGCATACTATCATATTTTACTGCACATGCCCACTATATTTTACTGCACATGCACACTATCGGTAATTTACTGCACATGCCCACTATCGGTAATTTACTGCACATGCACACTATCGGTAATTTACTGCATGTGCACACTATGGTAATTTACTGCACATGCACACTATCGGTAATTTACTGCACATGCACTATATCGGTAATTTACTGCACATGCACACTATCGGTAATTTACTGCACATGCACTATATCGGTAATTTACTGCATGTGCACAATACGGGAATTTACTGCATGTGCACAATATCAGTAAATACCTACCTTGGACATTTTATCGTCTCCTACTCCTTGTTTTGTCAATGCACATGTATGCATTTGACCCCTTAATATATTTTCACACATGCCTAGATTCAACCTATCTACCGTTGACCGCCACTCTTTGTTTCTGGTCCATCGATCTGGAATGACCTCCCTCTCTTCCTCCGGCAAAAGCCTACTTATGCCACTTTTAAATCCAACCTTAAGACTCTCTTATTTCAAACCCAAGATTTTCTTCTGTTTCCATTTCTTATCTATCCCTGCCTTCAACATCTACCTGCCAAAGTGTATAACCTTTATTTAAGTGTGTGTGTGTACACGCGCACGTGCGTGCGCGTGCCTGTATGTGTACATTCGAATTTGCTAAAACTATAAATTGTTATTGATTGCTTGTGTGTTGTATAGGTTGAATGCGAGCGTTTTGTTTTTTACAAGTTATAGCGCTATATAAATTCCATGTATTATTATTAGTACAAAACTGTGTCTCAAAGTTACCATCCTTAGAACAACGGATGTTCAAGGAGTTTGTCACAGGTTGACATTTTTATCATTTTCTAAGGGATTTGATCGAAATTCAATAAACATGTGAACCCTGTTCTACTACCTACTGGTTAACAACACTTGTACTATAAAGCTCACAGATCATCAATGATTTGCAATGAAATTTCCAGGTAATCTTGTTCATATGGGAAAAAAGCGCAAATGAATGCATGCCTTTTAATTATTTATTTATTTATAAATTCTTTCATATCAAGGATAATGGATTAAGCACTCGTATGCTTTTTTACATCCAGTCCCCGTGTGTATGCAGTTTTGTATATCTTATCTGCTCCAACCAGCACACGATCACCTACTCTTATGAAAAGTGGAACAGGATTTAACATGTGCATGTTCTACATGCGTTCGCACATGGGGCCTCAGGTTTACAGTCTCATCCTAAGCACTTTTGGGGAGAGTGGAGTCTGCACTGATAGTAACTCCAGGGGAAAAATTCCCTCAAACGGAAATTGAACTCGGGTCATCAAATGCGAGCGCAATGTACTGCCCACTACGCTATCCAGAGTGCATGTGGTGAGAAATGAACAAAAGATGAAACTTTTCAACAAAAGAGCCCAAGCACTGAACAATATGCAAACACAAACTGGCAACAGCAAGGCCCGTTAAAGATTCCATCAGTTTAATTGATTTGCCAAACACAAGAACAAGTCAAAATCAAAGAGTAAAAATGATTTCAGTAGACAAGAGGCAAGCAAGTCTGGTCAGTCCCACAATTTCACACACAATGTGTTCTCAGCCAGCTCAGTCTGGTGTTCACCGGTGTCTGAACTGGCATCATAACGAAATCCTGGGGCTGAAAACAACCTACCCACATGCATCTGTACCACTGCACTAGTTCTGCATACAATGCAACAGACAGGGGCTCAACCTTCCACAGCCTCGTATGAGCGTGCGTCCCTCAGCACTCAGAACTAGTGAGAAGGAAAATACATTCCTTCAGAAAACCTTCCCCCCCTCCCCCCAACCCACCGACCCCCCCCTCCTCTCCCTCCCTACACTCACTGTTTAAAATCACTTCCCTTGTACCTGTAACAAGAAAATGCAGGTGGAGAAAAATGGATGATGGAATGAAATGCCTGAAATACCCCAAAGTCCCAAGTTGTGTGAATGTTGCACAGTCCACTGCTGTATGTGGTCACCAGGACGGCCGGTGTTGAAGGCCATCATCATCACCTCTCAAAGTTCCAAGGACACGCACACTTCCATTGTCAAGTGCCGCACTTGCACCTGCAGGGTGCAGTTCTTCACACGATGTCGCCAACTGCAAGATGCCCTCAGACTTGTCCAGGACTACCCACACTGAAAGCTCTCTGGATCCAACAGGGCTGCACAGCTACCAGAGTTCTCCATCGCGATCTTTGGCTGGCACCTCAATGACCCTGGGTTTGTCGATGATGCGGGCTGTGCGGTTGCCCTTCTCCACAATGCCAATGATCCAGGACTGGTAGCCCTCCTGCTTCTCTATGTCCTTGCAGAAGGCAGCAGCCTGTTCTCGGGGCAAAGCAATCAGCAGTCCTCCTGAAAACAGACATCATGCAAACAATAAATTGGCTTCCAAAATCGACCATCAGCCAGCATACCAAATATCACTCAAACCTGATCCTCGTTCACCATTTCCTCTCTACAATGCAACACTAAAATACACAGCACCTGCAACTTTGAGTTCCAATGGGCAGTCACATCTGGTTACAAGGAACACCTACCAATCTTTCTTCAATGAGAAAACATTGGCTACAAGTTGAACTGCCAACCTTGCCACCTCACTGCTCATTATTCAATCTGCTCATCATTCATGCCTACTGTGGCACAGCTGAAGTAATTTTATCATGCAGATGTCTCTATCTTCACCAACCCAAAGACACCCTCTACCAGTATCAGCTACAAACCCACCCTCCCTACCCCCACTGAGCACACCCATACGGGCAATCCATCGCCTTGAAAAAAATTAAAATGTGCAAACACCCTAGTGTTAAAACTAGCAGGAGGTAAAAAAATTTTAAAAGCACCCTGATAAACTGTTAATTACAGGATAAGCATTCTCCAATAAAAGACTAGCTTCACAAAGGCCCATCAGCCAAGCGAGCCAAAGTTGACTCATAGAACAACTGACTGTACTAGCTAATCTGGTCTTCATGAATGAATACTGTACACAAGGGAAGAAAGCAGAACACTTTGGTCAGTTTGTTTTCCACTGCAGGTGTATCATAACAGTACAGGTGTCTCTTCAGTGCCTGGGCTTCATCACAGTCCTTGATTAAACCACTGACGCTGGGACCAACAGCAAAGTGAGAGGCTGTATGATCAGTGGCTTTCCCACTCTTGAAATTCAACTTTACAGCTTAGTCTTTGATGATCGACTATGACTCTCCGACTAGGAGGCTTGACATGCACAGTCCTTATGTGATGCAGCCCTGGGGGCTAGTTGGCCTTTGGAGAACATCAACAATGACTGTCTGTATGCCCTCTTGGCCGAGAGAGTGGGGGTGAGCTGTGGGCAAGGCATATCCACTATAATCAAATTTCTGCCCAATTTCCAAAACAGCAGCTACCACCTTTGCTGTTGTGGTCACCGTCAAACCCACGAACAAACATTAAAAAATCAATAAGACAACTTTAGCTCTTTGTTTTAGCTCTTACAAAACTGCTTAAAAAGTAATCTCATTAGATAATTTCTCACCAAACATCAAAGATGTTCACCCAAACCAATACAAATGAACAATTAACACCTCCACCCATACCCCAAAACAATCAGTGGCAGTTTTAAAAACTTTATTTCATCATTAAAAAAGCGGGTTTTTTAATTGGTAAAGGAGGTCCAACCCATACAGGGACAACAAGTTTTCTCTAAAACTAAAACCAGAAAACAGACAAAACCACTCCCTCCAATTACACCCAACACCCCTCCCCAGAAAGCTGCTGGGCAGTAGGACAAAACAGTGTGTGGCTGGCTGTATGTAGACCAGCACCCCAGACAGACCTGAGGTTTCTGCAGAGTGTCCCTGCAGCAAGCCAAACATGTTGCCGCATGCCTTGCTGATGGCCGCCATCTTGGCGATGATGGGCAGGTTGTGGATGACGAAGCCCACCTCGTTCTTCTGCACCTTGGCCAGGTTACTGGCGTGACCCAGCAACCCAAACCCCGTCACATCCGTGGCCCCGTGCGCGTTGTACTTGTGCATCAGCCGGGCAGCTGGTCACCACACACACACACACACACAAACTCATTTCTAGTGATTACAGTACTCCTCCTGAAATGTTCTACCAGCCTTCCACAACCAGAAGAAGGTGGGAAAGGAGGGGGAAAAGCACAGCAAAACAGGGATTTTTGTCAGTGAAGATATCTCATCTCCCTGATGTCATTGCAAGTCATGTATTCTTAGTTTCCCCCGCTGGGGGCCTGTCAGTATAGATAGCATCCCCACCTGGAAATTCCGTGCTAGACATTTCCTCTCTTCTACCACTCTCTTTGTTTCTACCTTGTTTTTGCTGGTCACCTCCTCGTCTATTTCCTGCCTTCTTGTTCCATTCTCCTGCCTTTTGTCCAGAAAGTCTTTAGAAGATAATTCTCTCTAATGCCGAAGTTGGATGTGCTGGGCCTGACTTGTCAGGCACTTAATGGCAGCATGACACATTTTCGCTTAATAACAGACAACAATAGTTGCTGTCTGAGCGTTCGACTAAGAATATTCCTTGCTGCACGCCATCACCTTTACATTAGATACCTTTACTACTCCACCTTGCCAACTTGTAAGAACCCTGTCTCCTGTTTACAGGGTTTTTTTTCTGTGTCTACAGATCAGCACCAGATTTCATCATACAGATATTGCTAGACAAAAGATCCTTCTGAGAAATCCCTGGAAAAAATTAAAGATCTGGTGATCCTTAAAATCTTTTGTTGTCATTAACAGGGAAGCCAGGATGGGAATTATGGCAAACTCTTGTAACACAAAACAGACTTCGATGTGGGAACTATCAAAAAAAAAACAACACACATGCGAAAAATTAGTAATGTCATTACAATGCACAAACAGAAGAAAAAACTGAGAGGGAGGGGGGGAGGGGGGTTACCATGCAAGCAGAATTCAATGCTTTACTTTTTAAGTACACATGGGTATCAAAAGACCAAGTGCGTTACTTTCTTTAACAGTGTCAGTTTCAATCACATCCATCTGGCTAAATAACCTTCTAAATAAATTTCTTCGGCTTCACAGCACCAATACACAAGTCCTCACCTTAAATAAATTTCTCAGAAAACACCCCAACTCACCAGTTCGATTCAGGCGGGCCATAGAGAACATGGCGCGCTGGTACGCCTTGCGCACATCGTCCTCACTGACCACCAGCTTGATGCGGTTCCAGCGCTCGGGTTGGTCCAGCCACTGGTACGCATTGACCGCCACCTGAGTGCCCAGGGGCTTGGTCAGCACCAGCACGTCTCCAACCACAGCATTTTCTGGCCTGTGGAGCACAGAGCACTGCCACAATGACCATGACTGCATGTCCAGGTATGGAGGATAGGCTGTGTTTCTGTGGCTGTTCATCTGTTATCGCATCAAGACACATGCAATATACACAGGAAACAATGCTGAATATCAAAAGCCATACAAACTAAAGGTAATACTGTTATTGTCACTTCAACTTTAATCATAGTTGAATGGGCTGAAAAAGAGATTAATGTTGAAATAAGAAAAGTCTGGCATGGCCTTGCAATCTGACCTAGTTTAGGCTTCTATATCACGACATACAGAATAATAAAATAAAAAAAACTATGAACAACCTGATCATTTCAAACACAAAAACACCCACCCATCCAGCATTTAAACAAACACAAACAGGTTAATGGTCCACTCCAAAACAAAGAGGCAAAACTCTTGACCCTCACAAAATGAACTCGTTGGGACTGGCAAGACTGTGGTGGCCACTCCTCCGCATGGTCAGCCAGGGTTGATCACTGTCTGTCCCCAGTCAACCTGGGTGCCA
Organism: Stramonita haemastoma; assembly: GCA_030674155.1. Taxonomy (NCBI): domain Eukaryota; kingdom Metazoa; phylum Mollusca; class Gastropoda; order Neogastropoda; family Muricidae; genus Stramonita; species Stramonita haemastoma. The sequence goes on from CM060329.1 coordinate 13,105,481, forward strand.
TCCTTCCCCGCGCAGTCCTCCCACAGGTATAGCCCACACCTCCATCCTCATCACAGTACAATCCTGTTATGAGCCACACCTCCATCCTCATCACAGTACAATCCTGTTATGAGCAAACACCTCCTATCACTCATGTCACAGTACAATCCTGTTATGAGCAACACCTCCATCCTCATCACAGTACAATCCTGTTATGAGCAACACCTCCATCCTTATCACAGTACAATCCTGTTCACAGGTATAGCCAAACCTCCATCCTTATCACCTCAGTACAACCTCCTCAAGGTAACCACCTACCATTTTCAATCCTCAAACATGCACAGTACTGCCCATACCCTGCCTGCTCGTACATGTCTGCCAATCACAGAGAATACCTATTGAAAAACTATGTGCATTACAGCGACAAACCAATATTACTGTTATGCTTATGACAGGTGACAGGATAGCCTAGTGGTCAGAACATTGCACTCGCAATTTGACGACCTGGGTTCAATTCCCGTTCGAGGAAATTTTTCCCCTGGAGTTAACATCAGTGCTGACTCCATTCTCCCCAAAAGTCCTTCGAATGAGACTATAAACTGAGGCCCTGTGTGCAACGCACACAGAACATCTTGCGCACATGTTCAATCTCAATTCACTTTTCTTAAGTGGCCCTTGTGTGCTGTTGGGAACAGATGACAAGATTTACAAAACTCTGCATACACACCGGGACTGGATGTAAAAAAGCACACGAGTGCTTATTCCATTATCCTCAAAATATAATAAAATAAATAAATAAAATTTTAAAAATGACAGACCAGCCCCATGGCACTGTGGTTAGCGCCTTGGATTCCAGACTGAAAGGTCGCGGGTTCGAATCCCATAAGTCATAGGGATTTTTCGGGCTTCGGCCGGCTCCTACCCAGAGTGAGTGTGCTGTGGGCTCAGTGGGGAGACTGGGACCACACAGTCGAGCTTCATCCACTTTACGGATGCGAATTTGAGAGTGTTGCTCAAATTACCTGACCAACACTGCAGGTGTCTGTATCTCTCGGGCCTGGTTGACGCCGGGATATATTATATGACGGTAAGCGTAGAGAACAACCCTGTCAAGTAGTCTCAAAGCGGATGCACCTCCACAGCAGCATCATTACATCATCCTCATCATCACTGATCATCATGCAATAATAAAAATTGCCTCTGATTCGGTGGCCCCCGTTGCTCTGGTCTAATGGTGACCTCAGATTCGGTTTCCCCATACGCTTCTGTGCCTGTGGTGAGTTTGTGTCAAAGCCTTTGGGGTTGGAGGTTCATGGGAAGGCAGTCGTTGGATGGACTTTGTGGTGGTCGCCACCTCAGGTGGGCGACTCACTCAGTCTGGCTCCGCGACCGAGCTAATATTGTCGTTAGTAGGGGGCTTAGTAGGTGGTGTCCTGCGTATGTTAGCTCATAACAGGCACCACTGAACACCACCAAAGTGACCCAGCAGAAGTGCAGGGCCCCTCTGGCTGGTGGCCCCACGACAGTCTAATATTGATGGGCTCCCTGTGGACTCCCGACCCTGGGGGTGAGACACAATGAATCTGGGTATGGCTGTGGGAGAGAGATTAAAATGAGCGGTGTGGGAGCAACAGGACAGGGACGTCACAGAAGACGAGGCAGCAAAAAATAAATAAATAATTAATTAATTTTAAAATGACTACTTCAGCTTGAAAGACAAGTGTGCTGTGTTTCTTCATATGACATGTGCGTGTGTGTGGGTGTGTGTGCATTACATACATGTATACATAAGCAAGTGACAGTGTCGTGGGTTCTGGAAGAGTGAGTGTGTGCACACTGCGAGGACATACCTTGAATCCTCGCATGATGAGGGGCATGATGGTGTCACGCTCCTTCTCCGACATCTTGTTGCTGGCGGCAACCAGCATCAGCATGTTGTCACAGTCCGTCACCCCCATAGCGTACAGGTCACTCAGAACATTGGCACAAGCTATCTTGCCCTGACAGGCAAAGCATTACAGGTCACTCAGAACATTGGCACAAGCTATCTTGCCCTGACAGGCATAGCATTACAGGTCACTCAGAACATTGGCACAAGCTATCTTGCCCTGACAGGCACAGTATTACCATCATACACACCATCTTGCCTTGCCCTGACAGCATTATCATCATACACACCATCTTGCCTTGCCCTGACAGTATTATCATCATACACACTATCTTGCCTTGCCCTGACAGTATTATCATCATACACACTATCTTGCCTTGCCCTGACAGCATTATCATCATCCACACTATCTTGCCTTGCCCTGACAGGCACAGCATTATCATCATACACACCATCTTGCCTTGCCCTGACAGCATTATCATCATCCACACTATCTTGCCTTGCCCTGACAGGCACAGCATTATCATCATACACACTATCTTGCCTTGCCTTGCTCAGTCATACACACTACCTTGCCTTGCACAATCATACACACTACCTTGCCTTGCACAATCATACACACTACCTTGCCTTGCACAATCATACACACTACCTTGCCTTGCCTTGCACAATCATACACACTTTTTTTTTTGTTTCAGACCTTTTCTTCTTCGTTTTAGTTAATTTTAAAAACAGTAGTATATCAGATTCAGAACACTGAAAAAAATGTACAATTCATAAATCTTTTCATAATCCTGAGCAAACATCATTAAAGGCCAAAAATGATCAGGCATTCCTCCAGTTTTATTCTTATCTTTACTGGTTAAAGTTATTCAAGAATAAATGTGCTTAATAAAGGGGGAAGGGGGGTCAAAATGGTCACAATCTACAGAGGAAATTTTACGCATTACTGCACTTAAAGCCAAAAAGCCATTAACGAATTATTCAATGACAGATGTACGTTATCAAGTTTTATGAATTTTCACAGCCCTTTTTCCACAACTGACCAACCTGCATGAAAGGGTCATCGACCAGAGGATAGAAGAAGTCTGTGGTCTGCACCAGGGAGAGTCCACCGTGACGCAGAGGGGTGATGGAACTGTCCATTCCAATGCCTGCACACAACCCTTCACTCCGTCACACCACGACCAAACAAGAGCTAACATTCCATCTTTATCTTCATCATTTTTGTACTGTTCATAATCAACTGTTTGGTTTTATCAGAACTCAACAATGTTTCACATCAGATTGCTTGATTAAAAACACCTTGAAGAAAAGTTGCATGGTATGAAACCAATTTTAAATGTGTGCCCATTTTCTAAGCAGACCCATCAAAACTTGACAAAATTTTAAAAGCTTGATTATCAGATAAAAAAAAAAAGCCCAAAAGACATGACTAATGAAGCTGGTGTTGATGTTATGATTAGAATATTAAATAGCTTTTACCTTTCCCATTGGGGAAAAAGTTTACAATGACTGAAAACAGCCAGCTGGATTTTTTTTCATTTCTAGTTTTGAGAAAATTTACCTTTTTTGACATGGAAAAAAAGACTGTGGCTGTGAACTGGAAACTTTCTGGTTGAGCTTTTTTTTCAGAAAAAAAAAGAAACAAAAACAAAAAGCAGCACAAAAAAAGCAGAAAAAGCTTGTGGTACTCAGCACAATCTGAACACCCATAACCTTAAGACTTTTAAGAGAAGGAAACATTTTATCCAGAATACAAAACTTAAATGTACCTTTGCATTGTAATTCATACATCACTAAAACTTCAGCAGTTTTGACTACTTTTCAAACTGAAATTATATAATAAATTCTCTACACTGACATCAGCTACATCATTATTTAAGAACCAAACATAAAGACCCATCGATCCAGGACTGTCACAAAATGCCCCTTCCAGTTTCAGTCCTTATGCCCCTACAGATGATCACTGAATACAAGAGAAAGGGCTACTTTACAATCACAAGCTGGTCACAACAAAAATAAAAAGGCAGACGATCAAATAAGTTCAAAAATCATTCATCTCAAATTCAAAATAGTGTTGGCTCAAAATCAATCCACCAGCTAAATACTGGTCAATCTATGAGCACTCTTGACCCGATCTTGAAGGTCATTGGGGTTCAGCACTTAACTTGTTCACAAGTTAGTTGAACCAAGCAGAGCTCATATATCTCTCCCGGCAGAGAAGTGTGCATGCTGAGTATGTTCATGTCATCACACAATGACAACATATTTATCCATCTTATCACCACCACCCTTCCATCCCCCCACCCCCTAAATCTTCTATGCTCTATCTCTATCCCCTCAAAAAAAAAATGTATTGACGGGTATTAATGCAAATCAAACCAAATCAAAATTTTCTTTTTATTTTCAGATGGTACATTGAATAAGCATCGATCTGATTTTTTTCATCAAGCCATCTATCTAAAGAAAAAAAAAAAAAAAAAAAAAGCAGAAAATTTTTTTAATGCAAGAGCGTGCACGCATACACACTCACAACACACACACACACACACACACACACAATCAGTCCTTGCTAATTTTGCTTGTGTGCTTCATGTCATGCACGTCGTCAGTTCACATGCAAAATAGTAATACCAGACTAATATTATTACTATAAATGACATTCACAAAGAATATGATTACAAACAAATGTATAACATTATATACTGATGAGAACTTGTGTAAAAAAAATAAATTTTAAAAAAGGAAGTAATTTCTTACTTTGCACCTTTGAACAAGTGCTTTTTTCCTATGCCATTTCATTTTTATGTGTCATTGTGTGTAAAAAAAATTAAAAAATAAAATAATTAAATGGCGATCAGACAGACGTCTTTTTTTCATGTAAAAAAAACAAACAGATGATGAGTCTTTTTGGAAACCCACTCTTAAGCCCCATTAATTTCAAGCCTTTCTTGTAGTCATATTACCCATTCCATCTACTCTCTTCTATCTTTCCATATTTACATATATGTTTATTACATATACTGTTCAATTTTCTTTTTGGGGGGTTTGATTTTTTTTTTTATTAGTGTGTATGTGTGTGTGAGTGTGTGTTTTAAGGGAGAGGGGGGGGGGGGTAAGCTTTTTTTTCTGTTTTGTAGGGGGGCATGGGGGCGTTGCTTTGGCTTTTTATTTTAGTTTTTGTTTCTTTTTTTTATGAGGGGGGGTATAATTGTGCAGTTGTTCATTGTTGGGGTCTCAGGTAGTAGTACTTTGACATCACTATGAAAGCATCTCATAATTATGGTAATAAAATGGGGCAACTGCTATGGTGATTTCTTATGCAATGTTGAGGTCTTGTCTTAAATACACACTTTTAATTGCCCATCAACTGTTCCATTTATCAAAGTTGATAGTACACAAATATAATAATAGGTTTTCACTGAACAATCAGTTTGACAAAGAGTTCAAGGCCAGGGCACCCCAGTTCTATGTTCCTTGTGGGGCGGGGCAAGAAAGGTCACGTGATGTCTAAGAGCTCCAGACCAGCCACATGTCGATGACTTCGACGCCATTTTGGAGACTGGCAACCCGAAAGGGTTTCCATATTCTCACAAATTTGCCATAAACAATGACTCATACAAACAAAAGCAATAATGCAAAAATTAGAGGGCTATAGAATTCATTATCTTATGTAGTAAAGATGTTGACTACCACCAAAAGAAACACATTTCGAAGACGACTCATTCCTTGGAAACTACATTTTGGAAACGACTTAATGAAGCCATTATTCCTTTTTTAAAAGTTCAATATTTGACTTACCAAGGCGAGGGGCGGTTGCCATGTATTGGAATTGCGACTGTTCGGCATCCTGAGCACTGCTTTCCGGTTGAAGCCCCTCAAGAAGTTTGAGCAGAACTTCTTGAGGGACTTTACACCCTCATCCCTTTAGGTCAGCAAATTTGGTGAGTCGGAAATTGGGATCCAACTCGTGTGCTGCAGGATCGAACGGACGTCGCATCGCCATTCCGCTAAATCTAGACGTTGAACCGTCAAGTTGACCTTAAAAAAGAAAAAGAAAAGCATAGAAATTGTTCATCCAATAAAGCAAAACTCATTTATGTCAAAAGCATTAACGAATCTTTAACTTTACTGTCACCATACCTGTACTCGCCTATCCAGAAATGACGACCTCCCTGAATCAGACGGCGAACACCCGGATTTAATTCTTCGCAGGCTCAGTCAGGGAGAAATCGTTGTTTGTGGATATAGCTTAGTAATGTTTTTGTAAATATTAGCCATAAGCGTAAGCAATCAATAAATGATTATATGGAACTATAATAATTTATAATTCTTAAGATTTTTACAATTTTTCTGTTATAGAAGATACATCAAACGAATAGTAAAATAGTTTTGGGGAGTAATCATTTCTTGGCTGAATCGTCTCCTTTCGGTCACCAAGCCATCACGCGAGGCCACGGTCGGTGGCTAACAGGTGCACTAGGCTAGGCTTAGCCAATGACATAGGCCTAGCCTAGGTCTTTCGAGGCCAAGTTCTGTCATCACGACCATGAGCGTGCACTAGGCCTAGGCATACCTACTAGGCCTCTGCGTATTGTTATCGGAATGCCCGAACCGATTAATTGTTAAGGTGCTGTCACATGTTCATAACATACGGCACACCATCTGCTGTAGGCCTAGGCCCAGATAGGCTAGAGTGTTTTGCTGTGTCATTTCTAAAAGATTTGGCCTAACCTAGCGGCAAACAGAGAGGCACGAGTTGTTTTGTTCCAGCTAGGCTAGACCTAGAGCTGAGTAGGATCCCCCACCATAGCAGAGTTAGGTTGACGTGGTTTGGGATTAGGCTACTACACATATTTCTCACACACACACACACACACACACACACAAATCAAGCAAATCAAATTATTTTATTTCGAGGATAATGAATCAGCACTCGTGTGCTTTTTTACATCCAGTCCCCAGAGCGAGAGAGAGAACATTGGATATTTCTATATTAAAAGGTAGGTAAAGGTGTCCTATAACCTGTGTGGTCGTAGAGGAGCGAGGCGTCAGAGACCTCAGCATGTTGAGGGCTGCGCCCATCTCCCATCTCCTCTCCCTCGCTGCTTTACCTTCTCTGACCCTAAAGAGGGCAGGTAGGCTACCCATTTACAGCTGGGGTAGGCCTAAGTGTACTGTAGCCAAGGCGCAAACGGTCACCCATCCAATTGGCAACCAGGCTCGACGTTGCTTAACCTTGGCTGGGGGAAAGCGACGCTCTGACCACTGAGCTATCCCGTCCCCATTTCTATATTTACGGTGATCAAAGTACGATCTTTCTTTGGAAATCAGCTTATGTAAGCCTGTGCCAGCCCATGTAACTTTTAATAGCCCTGTCTCACTCATTACTTCAGGATGTGAGAGGACATACTGACTGATAGCCTACTGTACAAAACGATTTGCGTGTGTTTCAAATATCCTCATATCATAGGCAACCACACTGCAACTTCAGAGGAAATTTTTACCTCCTGACACTGATGACGGGCATGGCTGTAAGCCAGCAACGGCTGTGATCTACAAGCCTTTATTACATTGTCTTAATATGTCTGTGTCAGTCACGCAATAGATTCACCTTCACCCAGGCCCAGCCCGTCGTCCTGTAGACCGCGGGGGCACCAATGAAGATTTTGCAACCAGCATCCTCCACTCCCCGCTCAATAGGCCATCGTGTGCCGGTGGGAACAGATGACATTTACAAAAATGCATACACACAGGGACTGGATGTAAAAAAAAAAAAAGCATATGATTGCTTATTCCATTATCATCGATATAAAAGAATAGATAAATAAATAAATAGTTAAAATAGACTGCTGTTCTTCAAATGATTCCCTGCACATGCCTCTTTAAAACCGGCTTAGCCTTCTGCATCAGTACGGTGTGCGTGCCATGATACACGCGTGTATTTTTGTCAGTTCTAGGGCGCCATTGACCTTAGTAATTGTAACTGAAAGAAATTCGGTCGCATTTTGTTAAAAAGTACAAGATAACTTCATTCAACTTCTCGTCTTCATGCTGATCACGCCAGACTTGAAAGTCGTTGTTATGTAACGTCCCAACTTGAAAATCAGCCGCCTAACAAAAAGAAAAAAATAGTCTAGATGCAGCGTGTGTCCTGTTGTTATTGTAATTGTTTTTACGTCCTAGCGGAGATTTCCGATTTAGGGACTGTGAGAAGATGGCTTAGTGTCTAGAAAGAGCAGAAAAAAGAGGTTCTGGGGAGGTAGCAGGACGACGATCTGTGGGATGGATGGGGCTTTCTTCTTAAAGGTGTCTTGCTTGTATGTTAGACTTCTAGTCTGTAAAATCAGTGGGTGGAAGTTACAGAGGTGGTATGGCAGAATCATGTAGAAGGGATACAGGCAGTGAAATGTGACAGGTCAGAGGCAGAGAGAAAGTGCTGGGGTAAAAGGTCTGCTGCCACATGAGGCCTACTTTATTTATTTATTTTATTTATTTATTCTTTTATATCGAGGATAACAGAATAAGCAATCATGTGCTTTTTTTCATCCGGTCCCCGTGTGTATGCAGTTTTGTAAATATTGTCATCTGTTCCCACCGGCACACGATGGCCTACTCTTACGAGAAGCGGAACAGGATTTAACGTGTGCGCAAGATGTTCTGCGTGCGTTCGCACACGGGCCTCGGTTTAAAGTCTCATCCGAAAGACTACTGAGAGAGAGAGAGAGAGAGAGAGAGAGAGAGAGAGAGAGAGAGAGAGAGAGAGAGAGAGAGAGAGAGAGAGAGAGAGAGAGAGAGAGGAGAGAGAGAGAGAGCGTGCATGAGTGCGCGCGCGCCTATGTGTGTGCGTGCGTGTTGTTCACCAGTGTATCACTCACCTCGTCAGAACAGACCTCGAAACAATCAACTGAAGGTATCAAAATCATTTGTCCCAAACCAAAACCACCATTAGTTCGACATGTACACAGAAACCCTGTTTCAACGTACAAGTGGTATAACGATTTTGTGCAGATGATGGACCAGATGCATTCTCATAATGAGAGATTGATATTGAACTGCGTCAACAACAACAACCAGCTTGGGGCAGTACAATATCCCTTCACGGCTCCACACAACTTACACAAACCCCAACAAGGTGGATTTATTTATTTATTTATTCTTTTTTTATATCGAGGATAACAGAATAAGCAATCATGTGCTTTTTTTCATCCGGTCCCCGTGTGTATGCAGTTTTGTAAATATTGTCATCTGTTCCCACCGGCACACGATGGCCTACTCTTACGAAAAACGGAACAGGATTTAACGTGTGCGCAAGATGTTCTGCGTGCGTTCGCACACGGGGCCTCGGTTTAAAGTCTCATCCGAAGGACTTTCAGACTTGGATCAGTGGTCTAGAGGTAACGCACCTGCCAAGAAAGCGGAAAGTCTGAATTCGAAGTGTGTGGTGGTTCGATCCCCATTTAGGCCAAAATCTTTCCCCCATCCACAAGACTGTGAGTGACAGTCTGGGTGCTAGTCTTTCATGTGAGGCGACATACCGAGGTCCTGTGTGTTACACATAATTATTTAGCGCACGTAAAAGGACCCACGGCAACAAGAGAGTTGTCCCTGGCAAAATTCTGCAGAAAAAACCCACTCTGATAAGGAAACAAAAATAGTTGCAGACAGGAAGAGAAAAAAAAAAGGTGGCGCCACTCTTGTGGTGACGCGTTCTCCCTTGGGAGAGCAGCCCGAATTTCATGCCGTGACTTGAAGTGGTATGCAATACAATGCAACAAGAATAACAAAAACGTCCCTAAGTCGAATTGACCACAATTACCCACCACCACCACAGCATCATCAGTATTAAATGTATCGAAATGTATCGGTAATCAAGGATCATTGTCCTAATTTTTGTACGTGGTCACTTAATACAACACAACTGCAGTCAGAACTTTGTAAAATATGTCCCGACAACACACTTGAATCACTCTGTGATGGTGTTTTACCTATTCTGAGAACAAGAACAAACACGGTGGTTTAAAGATTCGATGTGCAATTAGTTAGTTAAAGTCTGTCCCGAGCCTAAGGCTCATCAGGCCGGTGCTTATCCCGGTTTCTGTGGCGCTAAGCGACTGAGAGTCATAGACTCCCCCCTGGATAGGACGCCAGTCTATCGCAGGGTTAACCCCCCAACACAAGGTTGGTACCCCTTTTACACCTGGGTGGGGTGAGAAAATAGCCGTAAAGTGCCTTTTCCAAGGGCACAACGCCATAGCCGACAGCTGGGATCGAACCCGCAACCTTTAGATTACGAGTCCAACGCCCTAACCACTCGACTACCGCGGCGGCGATGTGCAATTAACTGATACAAAAGATGACAAAATTTTTATATAAAAAAAAGATAAATAAAGAGTAAACCAATGAATTCACGAAAAGACACATTAGTGTGACAATCTGAATTATTTTGAATTAAAGACAGTGATACCTTCTTAAACAAAAAATTCATGTTAATTCAACAACAAAAATCATGTTAATTCCTAACCCAAGTTGGGAACAACAACAACAAAAAACAGAAACAAAACCAAAAAAGAGAAGAAAAACCAAAAAAGCAAATCTGAAACACCCTCAACAAAGCAAAGCAAAATAATATGAAAAAGCACCAAAGGTGCCAGAACACGTGTTTTTTTTAAAATGTATATATTGACGCACAATCAGCACAGTTCCTGCAAGCTTTAGTCACAAATTATTTATGGAATCACGTCTGATAATATTCGGTCACCGACTGCTTCACATTAAGAGCAGTGAGTGGGGATGTCCTGTGCACAGAGTAACAGTTGTGTTCGAGTCTGTCACCAATGGGCCAAAGCATCGCCATGGGTCGCGGAAGACATGAACCAATCTTTGTAACTTGTGCTGTTTCCAACTAATTTTGGTTTAAAGGCTGTTACGCATATGCACGTGTGCACGAGTCCCCCACCCCCTCCACACACACACACACACACACACACGATGGGAACGGATGACAAAATCTACAAAACCATATACCCACTGGGACTGGATGGGGAAAAAAAAGCAAATGGGTGCTTAACCATTATCGTCGAAATAAGATACTAAAATGGATAAGAAAGAATAGAAATGAAAAGAAATATCATACACGTGTTATTGCTGATAGGCTATACGATAAAATAGAAATTAAACAGAAATAACACACACATGTTATTGCTGAGTGCTAGTAGGTGTGGTGTTATCACACTAGAGTTTCTGATGTGTAGGCCTGCGTTATGTTGGGTTGGCAGTACAGAACACTGGATAGGAAAGCTGGTGCTGGGTGAGGTCTGGTGGCGGGCACTGTTGGGTAGGGGGGGGGGGGGGGGGGGGGGGGGGGCAGGCGTGGATGAGAGCGTAGGGTCCAGTCGTCACAGATCGTCGATGTGGGAGGGTCTGTCTGTTGGCCCAGACATTGTCCTTCTGGGGTTGAGGGGAGGGGGGGGGGGGGGGGTCGGTGTCCCGACATTTGCAATAAAAATGGTATCCAAGGGCACCGGAATATCTTTGATACCCATGTTGTAGTACAGATGAAGGTTGTGTCCTCTGTTCGTCAGTGGGCCATGTAGTGGAAGTTGTCAGGAGCGGCTGTCGTTGATGTCGGGGTCGGTGTATTTGAGGCTGTACGCTATCCTGTCTGCACCTTTGGGGCTGGGATGAAAGGGGTCAGAATACAGATCTTTGCGTGGGGCTCCGCTGGCGGATGTAAATTTATTTTATATAGAAGTTTGATCAGCACAGGGAGTGTTTTCTACAACACACACTTTTGTCAGGGATATATTGAATAACTTGACGGTTCTTTTTAGAGGATGCCGCCCCTTTGGGGAGATGATGGGTGATGCCAGCAGCCTGGATCGAGGGGACACATGCTTGAATTTCTAATGAGTTGTGTCCATTTATTGTCAGTGATGGATGTATATATTTTTCATGTGTTGATCGCAGTATATGAGGAGAGAGAGAGAGAGAGAGAGAGAGAGAGAGAGAGAGAGAGAGAGAGGAGAGAGAGAGAGAGAGAGAGCACATGTAGCTCACGGGCGCAGGTAGGCAGGCAGACACACATGCATGCATGCGCTCAAGCGTGTATACTTCAGTCGGCTATTTCTCCTGGTAAAACTTGCATTAGAGACTGGCCACCTCGCCTAATATAGCTAAGAACAAGCACAGTCAGCTGCCAACTTTGGCTATGATGTCGTCAGCGTTAATGAGAGCCGGTGGCCTGCTGCTGTGCTATCTCGCCAGCCAGGGTGAAAAGGTTAATAGAGCATAAGCAATTTTTGTCCCTAGTTAGTACACTGTTTAAGTTTCACTATATAAGTGATATGGGCAATTTGTTTAACCACTGTTCGTACACTGGTAAGCTTTCTTCTTTTAAAGGGATGGGTAGAGTTCTACTGAGTACTTAGAACGTACCCCCCTAAACATATAGATAGTTCGTATGGAGATGGTTAAACAAAACAAAACACACTTGTAAATGCACACACACTTACGTGACGTGGTTTTTGTGTGTGTTTTTTTGGTCGTGTAGAGAGAGAGATTAGTTTATTGCAATAAATTTTTGAGCCCATTCACAAGGGAACAGTGGGAAGGGGAGGGGGGACTGGGTACACACCACATTGAACTAGGACAAACAGAAATAACTAAAGCCGAAATAATCGTCGTGGCATGGATTCCACACCCTGGTTAAAAGATTTCAAATCGGATTCAAGCGAATGATGATTCAGTTAATCAATAGTTGGAAAGAGAGGCACTCCTAAACATATCAAAATCAGAATTCTCAAAACACTAATCTGGCCTGTATCATTGCTGTATGGGTCAGAAGCCTGGACACTACGAAAAATGGAAAAGACGAAATAAACGCAGCCAAAAATTAAAGTGGCTCCACAGTTGACTTCTAATAGTCAAATGTTCAGACAGATAGACCAGTGAAAGCATTTTTGATGAACTCTCAGTGCTAAGACAAAATAATGTTGGCACAGGTTGGTCATGCAAACAGAAACACACAGACAAATCTGATGTCGACAGTTCTCCAAAGCAAATTTGCGAGCAGAAGGAAAAAGAGGCAAATTACCAACATCCTACACTGCAAACATCACTGAGATCAGTAGTCTGCAAGGGCTATAGGAGATTGCAAAACTCAGCAGAGACAGAGAGAGTTGGTGAACCCTGGTGGCCTCCCATAGAGCTCCTACTGACGACAGTGGGGATGGAGACAGTTGAGTTGAGTTGTGGGTCACTTGAAGACGAAGAAAAGAAAACGAGTGTAGGGGGTGAAGAAAATTGTTTTGAGAGAGAGAGAGAGAGAGAGAGAGAGAGAGAGAGAGAGAGAGAGAGAGAGGAGAGAGAGAGAGAGAGGAGAACTCGAACTCGAACTCGAACTCGAACTCGAATGTTTTATTGAGGAAATATGGATAAGCCAGAGGCTTCTTTACACCAGGTCCTCATAAAAAAAACAAAAAAACAAACAAACAAAATACCCCCAAAAACCCACCAACAACAAAACCCATTGGCAAACAATCATAAGAATTATATAACATAGATATAGTAAAGCAAATGATAAGCTTAATTACTTAGTTATTTATGTAACCAACTATCCAACTACACTCACAATTACAGGCACAAGCAAAATCTCAATATACACTATTCCAAGTCACAACCCTTAGTATTAGTCTTATCCAACTTCACACTCTAAATTACAAATTCAAATTATTCTACGCTAACAAGACAAAACACATCCCTACACTATTTCAATGACACAAAAGCGAGAAACTAAGTTCAAAACAATCAGATTTTCCTCTCTCTCTCTCTCTCTCTCTCTCTCTCTCTCTCTCTCTCTCTCTCTCTCTCTCTCTCTCTCTCTCTCTCTCTCTCTCTCTCTCTCACTCTCTCATCACACTCTCTCATCACACTCATAAAATAATACAATTTATATGACTGCCTATAGGAATAAACATACCATCCAAGACGACATTCTAATCACAAATTCAAATAATTTTACTCAAACAGAACAACACTCACCCTGTACACCATTTAATAGCATTAAGGAAAAAATAGTTCAAGATAATTAAAATTTCAATGCACACACATACACGAGAGAGAGAGAGAGAGAGAGAGAGAGAGAGAGAGAGAGAGAGGGGAGAGAGAGAGAGAGAGAGAGAGAGGAGAGAGAGAGAGAGAGAGAGAGAGAGAGAAAAGGAAGACAAGACAAATTCTTTTATTCGAGGATAATAGATAAATAGATAAGCACTCATGTGCTTTTTTACATCCAGTCCCCGCATCCAGAGAGAGAGAGAGAGAGAGAGAGAGAGTCTGTTGTCGCCATGTGACATAATGATTAGCATGTCTGAACAGTGCAGTTGTTTTTTTAAAAGTTAACTGGATAATGGTGGTGGTGGGAAGGAATACTTTGTGCCTGTAGAATACAATTATCAAAACATATATTCACTGGTATGACCAGAGAGTTTGAAGGCCAGTCGTTTACACCACGGCACTGCACATCAACCTGTCAAGTGCCAGCCAGTTTTTGCCCAGCTGTAGGCTACATTTAATGGTAACAAGCACAGAATGTCACTAGAGCTCAATGCCAGTTGTGTGTGTGTGTGTTGTTGTTCTTCAGTTTAATGAAGTTTAATGTGTGTGTGTGTGTGTGTGTGTGTGTGTGTGTGTGTGTGTGTGTGTGTGTGTGTGTGTGTGTGTGTGTGTGTGTGTGTGTGTGTGTGTGTGTGTGTGCGTGCGTGCTACTTGCGTGCGTGTGTGCGTATTGGCTGTAACATTGAAGAGAAAATGCGTTACGGTTACGTCAAGCGCCTGACAAGTCAGGCCCAGCGCATCCAACATCGGCATAGGAGAAAATTATTATTTTTCAAGTTTTTCTGGGGAAAAAAGGCTGGCGAGTAGACCAAGAAGACAGAAAATGGACAAGAATGGGGTGACAGGAAGAGAAGGAACAAGGCAGAAACAGAGAGAGGGATAGAAATGAGGGAATTCCTAGCACAGACTTTCCAGAAGGTGGGGATACAATTCTATACCGAGAGGTCCTGGCATCCCCACAGAAAAGGTACAATTTCACTGACGCTAGGTCTTTTTCATGAGAGGTTCTTCTTTCGGCTCAGAGAGCATGAGTCACTATTGTTGGTGAGATTATGTAAATCAACGTCCTGGGGAGGGAAGCTGGCAGGATGGTTTAGACGCCCACATGCCTAACAAGTAAACTGTGAAGTTCTGAGTTTGATTCCCAGCTTTGCTCTTTCTTCCCAGTTTGATGGGAAAATCGAACTGAATGTGAAGCCTTTTAAAGGAGACTCTAAACCATGTGCTCACAGACTCGTGCACGTTGAAAGAACCGCGACAGTTGAAAATCGGGAAAAAGAGGGAGGTAGCCTACTGCCCAGACTGTCCTGGCAAAATCGATAGGTTTAGTTCCCAACTGTACCCCCCCAAGCCAAAAGGGCACGCGCGGGAGGGGGGGGGGGGGGGGGGCGGCACACACGCAAAAATATCACTATTAGTAACCTTCAAGGAACAAAACAAACAAACAAATAAACAACAACTAAAGTCCCAGCTGTTGTTGCTGAAGATTGTATTATGGTACCAGTGAAATTATCCGATTTAGGGACTGTGGAATTCAAGAAGCCACGAGTTCCCTCTCACTCACTCAACCTGGTGGCACAGAGCCTCCTCGGCTTCCAGTGCAGATGGAACGTCCCAGCTGTGTTGTTGAGATCGTATAATTTGCGTCCCAGCAGAGGTTTCCGATTTAGGGACTATCGTCCCAGCTTCCAGTCGATGCTCTTGCAAATTCAATAATAAACCAACCGAACGACCAAATATTGCATTAATGTAAACAAACTGACTCAAATTTACTGACAAAGAAACGAAGAACAATTGAACAAGCAAATAAACAAATAAGTGCGAAAATCTCTCTCTCTCTCTCTCTCTCTCTCTCTCTCTCTCTCTCTCTCTCTCTCTCTCTCTCTCTCTCTCTCTCATATATATATATATATATATATATGTATATTATATATATATATATATACATATATTATATATATATATATACACACACACACACACACAAGCTGCAAAAAGGCCTGCTCCAGGCTTGCCTGACATCGTTTTTTCCCTCGCCCCCTGCCCCACTTGTATGTTGTATTATTATCAAAATCTAATTTCGTGAAAATGACACTGAAATGTAGACAGCGAACAGTTGTTGTTTGTTGGGTGGGCTCTTCTTGTTGTTTCATAATTGTGTCCTTGTGTGTGTAGTGTACTGTTACTGTCAATCCAAATGATGGCACGTGTTAATTTCCTTTGTGTGGGTTGTGCTTTTAATCAATCTGGTTAAAGCAAACGGAAAAAAAAGAAAGTACACAAAGAAAGAAAGTAAAATGCCTGAACTTTTGTCCAGTAAATGACGACGAACCTCGACCTCTTTTTCAGAAATATTACGGTAGAAAGATATTTAGCCTTTTAGCATTTTCCCCTGGTACTTCCGGAGAGCAAATCTACCGTGCTTGCTTGTTGATTTCGAAAATAGGCTGGAGTGCTTGTTAATGTTACGCAAAAGGTAAGAAGATAAATTGAATCATCGAAACTAAAAGAAAATGAACCATCGATGCTCTCATTCACAAATGATTTCGAATATCAAGGCTGAAGGCTATTAAACTTGTGTGATTTTCAATCAGAAATGTTCGTGCTATCACCAGGCTTGTGATCTGAACACTTATTTTTTATAAATTTACTCATTCATTTCATTCATTCATTTATTCTTTTATATCGAGGATAATGGAATAAGCACTCGTGTGGGTAGTTTTTTTTACCACCAGACCCCGTGTGTGTATGCAGTTTTGTAAGTTCTTCAACTGTTCCCACCGGCACACAATGACCTACTCTTTCGAAAAGCGGAACAGGATTTAACGTGTGCGCAAGATGTTCTGCGTGCTTTCGCACACGGGGCTTCGGTTTATAGTCTCATCCGAAAGACTTTTGGGGAGAGTGGAGTCAGGACTGATGTTAACTCCAGGGGGTGAATCCCCTCCAACAGGAATCCAACCGAACTTGCCTTTTAATTAATTAATCTCTTACTGTCTTAGTCTTATGGGGTTCAAGTTCAAGCCTTGTTGTTGTTGTTATGATTGTATGCCTAGCCTCCGCTCAGTCATCTATTTTAGTTTTTTTTCCTCATGTAATTAGCATTGATTTTCCCTATCCTCTCAAAAAATCCTCTAAGACAGTCTAATGAGAGTTTAAACTAACATGTCCAGTGTGTGTGTGTGTGTTTGAGTGTGTGTGGGGTGGGTGGGTGGGCACACACATAACAATTAACATCTTGAGAACACGTTAAGAAAAAAAACAACCAAAAGACAACCCACACAACTTATGTAGAAGTTAGAAGAGTAGCCTAGATATGGCTGTGTGGTAATGAATAAGTTCAACGACACAAAATATCTCCATCATCATGTAATTCAATTGGCGTGTTATAATACTGACACTATACTATAGTCTAAATGAAGACATTGGACACTCACTGACTCAGATAGAAAAATAGAGCAAAGAAGGCTGAGACTGACTTACTGAAGTGCTTATTCCATTATCCTCGAAATAGAAGGGGGAAAAAAGCAGTGAGAGCCTGAGATTGTGAAGACTGCCTGGATGAGTTTCTGTTTGACACTGTCAGTCAACAACTGTAATGTTCACTGGCACAGAATAGCCTACTCTTACTCTCTGTGTGTGAGTGTGTACACATGGTGTGTGTTGTGATGTGTGTGTGTGTGTGTTGTGTGTGTGTGTTTTGTGTGTGTGTGTGTGGTGTGTGTGCCAGTGGAATATGTGTGTAGATTTAAAGTCTTGCTGACTTGACCATGTTTAAATTGTTTTGTTCTTATCCTATATTCTGTCAGTGCTAGTATAAAAGCCTGCTCTGTGGAAACCTGTTTTCACAGCCACAGAAGATGGGGGACTGTGATACCAACTACCTGCGACAAGTTGACAAGTCGCCTGCTCCGTACTGTTATCTCAGAGCAACTCTGTGAGTAACAAGGACTTAAGAACTGAAAGATTGAACACTTATACATGATATTGGAAGAATGAGAATTTATACACTGGAAGATCGAACATTTGTTCACTGGAAGATCAAACATTTGTACACATTTTCCACACTGATCACTCTCTTCTTTTTTTTTTCCCATTTAAATAAAATTTAAAATAAATTCTTTTATATCGAGGATAATGGAATAAGCATTCATGTGCTTTTTTTTCATCCAGTCCCCGTGTGTATGCAGTTTTGTAAATCTTGTCATCTGTTCCCACTGGCACACAATGGCCTACTCTTATGAAAAGCGGAACAGGATTTAATGTGTGCACAAGATGTTCAGCGTGCGTTCGCACACGAGGCCCCGGTTTACAGTCTCCCTAAGAAGCCATTGGGGCACTGCACTGAGTTTTTCCAGGTGTGTCTCTTGGGCAAGCTGTACCTGGCAGAGCCCATTCCTCCCCAGGCACAGGGTGCATGCTGGGTATATTTGTGTTTCCATAACCCACTGAGTGCTGACATGAATTACACTTACAGGATTTTTTTCCCCACAGGTAACCGGCTATTGGGCATCCAATTAGCTACTAACCCTTCTCTGTAGATGTATCACCTACTTCTGGGTACAGAAGCATACGAATGTGCACAGTGCACAAGTACAGGGAAAGAGGGGGTCTCTTCCTTGTGTAGGGATAGTGTTAATCTTCTGCATGCATTTACATTCAAGAAGTGAGTTGAAGCATTGCTAAGTGCAAACTTTTAATTTGACCCATGTGATCAAATAAAGACCCTCATCTTAATTCACAAGAGACTGCTTCCAAGACTCAAAGACAAACCCACAATTTCTATGGGCCTATTAGAGGAAGTCTACTGTTCTATCCATTCAGCTATCTCATGTCACAGATGTTTGATCCCTGATAATTTGTGGTGATATGCAAAGCACAGAGAGAGAGAGAGAGGGAGAGAGAGAGAGAGAGGATATATATATATACAGTAAGTATGTATGATATACATAATTTTTTTAATTATACATACACAACTTACTAATATTGGGATAACTTTGATTGCATTTATGCAAGTGAAGACAATAGGGAATGGATTGACAGTGTTTAATTCATTTGTGTAGGTTCTTTATCATTCAAGCAGTATTGCTGGTTAGATATCATATTGTTGTGTGTATTTTTATTACATTGTGAAATCGAAGGCCCAAAAGGGTTGGAGTCATGCTTTGAGTTCAAGCCTGTCATCAAGCTTGTGATGTTGGCAGTGAAGGAGTTGCCCCTTGGGATTCCAGGCCTCTGTCAGTTAAATACTAGCATCACACTCTGGAAATCATGTGTAGAAATATCTCTTTTAAAAATTTTTTTTTTCCTGTTTTGTTCTGTTTCTTTTTTCCTGTACTCTTCTTATCTGTTTCAGCCCTCTTGGTCCAAATTCTGTTTTTTCCCGAAAGATTAAAGATAACATTCTCACCCGCCTGAAGTCAGATCACTGGCTGTGTCAGGCGTTAAGAGCACAATGTGTTAATGCGATGTGCGACGCAGCGTTGTGTGAGTGTTTATACAGAAGAAGACAACTGAAGAGACATGCCGTAAGAGAGTGGCCCAAGAAATAGGATAATGAAAAATTGTTAGATTTTTTCGCGAATGAATGTAGTCTTAACAGTTCATATGAAACATAATTCAGGATTTGCTGTACACATGTTACTAGTGAATTGATAACTTTTTTTAACCATACACGTAGTTGCATTCTTTGGATTGAAACTTCAAACACAGGCTGAAAGATACAACATGTAACTACATGTATTACAATTGTTATGTCGAAAACAATAGTGATTAAGTAGATAAAACACAATATCTGTATCAATCAATTTAAAATAATGACTTAGCTGAATTAGTTTTGTGCTAAAAAAGAACAATGCTTTTTAATGCTAGTATTCCACAGACTGTGTGTAACTTAAATGGTAAGTAAAGCTTATATGTACATGTGCATGTACATGTACACTGATTGTGAAACAGCATCTTAGTAGCTACTTCCAGTGTAGCAAGGCCGTTTTGTGCATGTATACAGACCAATTGTGGGTTTTGTGGTAAAAGCACCAAAATTTGCATAAATGATGTTAAGGACATACTAAAAAAGTTTAGATATAGTGCCAAGCTGGATTTTTACCTTTAAGCCTGTAAACTGCAAAAATCCAAGATGGCTGCCATCCGCTATGAAATATCTGTAAATTGTTATATCTTTGTAGACAGTTGAGACAAGAACATGGATGAGGAGTCTTTTGGTATGTTTTTAAACATGAGAAATCTAATGGAAATGTTATTCATTTGATATAATGCATATAAAGCCACATATTGGCCAGTTTTATGTCCTTTTTAAGATGGACAATATCTGATTTGTGAATATCCATGAGCAGTCACGATATCTAGAATATAGATGTGGACTATCATAAAATTTCATAGTCACTGTCATTGTGGTCACAGTTCTCATTGCAATGACAAAATGATGTACATTTATGGCATCTTTGCACAGTCCCCTACACCCTTTCTTGCACTCACATCACAGCAATTCAGAACATGATGCCATCGCTTGTGAAAGCATGAGCAGTCACTATGTCCAGAATGTAGAATGCAGATGTGGGTTCTCATCATCCCTAGTCACAATCATTGTGTCACAGTTCCCACTGCACTGACAGAGTGATGTACATTTAACAGCAGCGGTGATACACTTGCATAGCCCTCTACACCCTTTCTTGCACCCACATCGCAGCAATTCAGAACATGACACCACCACTTCTGGCAACATTGTCCAGAATGGCTGCCAGCCTTGTGTTGCACTCTTTCGCCAACCATACATCTCTGGAGACGGAAGAACCGGAAAACAGACCAGTGCCTGTCCCCAAACATGTCCACTTTGGCATATTTCCCGTTTTGTGTGCTGTAGCAGGGCGGCTCCTGTTGGTAGTATGTTGTGGATGGATCTACCTTTGGTAGTGAAGATGCGTTTCCTGGCTGAATTTAGGGTAGTTTCTGTGCAAGTGTGGTCATACAAATGTACAACATATTTCTCCAACACAGACATACAGTCATCACTGAATGCCAATGGAGCCACAAACAAGGCAGAAAATACGATGTGACCTCATCAAAAGACTTCCATGTGTCGAATGCAGTCTTTTCCCCTTGCCAGCAAACGACAACACAGTGTCACAACCCATAAAGGAATGGAACATGGGAAGTGCACATGCTTTTTCACTACCAAGTTCTTTGGCGATGTCATGTGCAGGTGTAAACCTGAGGTATTTGCCAGTGCTAAAGGCAACCCAAATTTCAGTGTCTTCAAGGCATCCAACAGCCGAAACTTCCAGAACGAGAACATCTGTGCCCACTGTATGCAGCTCAATTTTTCAATACCCTTTGTTTGCTGAATCGACTGTGTGGAGAAGCATTCCGGTGTCTGCCTCTTCATGTGTGCATGGTGCAAGGGATGAAATGTCCTGGTGAATGTGAGACCACAGTACATTCTGACCACATGTTGCTGGTATACTCTCTTCACAGCTGTATGTATCGTAAGCTTTGTGCAACAGTATTGCTAATGCACTAGCTGTAACTTGGGTGCGCATGTTTTGTCCTGTGACATGGGCTGCTGTCAGGAATGAATCAGCTGTTTCCAGGTGTAGCAATATTTGCTTGGGCCAAAGCATGTGTCCATCCACTGCCATGGAGCAAATCTCCAAGAGTGGCAAAGGATGCCATTCCATATGTAAGCCACCTAGTAGAATGACAAACTTCTCTTCCCCATACTCATTTGGCCAGCACCATTGAATCTGTTTAGCAATTGCAAACAATGGTTGATCTACTCTCAACACAGGCACCTGTCCAGGATTCAGAAGGTGTACAGCTTGTTGTATGACATCCATCACATGGCGAATCATTGCCACAAACTTTGAGTAATTTGGGAACAGTGGCAGAAGAGATCCGATAGTGACCTCAAAGTCACGGGATTGCTGCTTATTAGAATGGAATGCCTCCCAACAGATTGGATCATCAACACTCTGGACCCCTTCACTTAGTGTATTGTTTTGCCACTTTTTCTCATCGTCCATGGCAGTGTTAACAAGTTAACAGTCACTGGTCAGTGTACCCTGAATGGAAGGGATTATCGGATCTTTCTTTGCTGTCACCAGGGTCAGCATTGCATAGGATTCAGGAAGTGGTGGTATCTGTTTGCTAGGAAGATGTAGATCTGGTTGCATTTCCGACTTGTGATGCATGATTCAATCGGATTCTGTTTCCCTGTTTTGGAAAAGCAAAATGCCTGTGCCGTGAAAGGCACTGTGAGCAGTTGTTGAGCTCAGGTTGTGGTCTAGATTATCAATAGCAGCTGTGGGGAACAGATTTGTTCACAGGTTAAGGGAGCAGACAACCCCTTCGGATTCTTACTGCTGGGCCGCTGAAATAGCCATGTCCATGGATATTTCAAGAACTCTGTCATGAGAAATTGATGAGCCCAAGTGGAACAAGGTGTCTACACATTTTCGCTTATGTGTATGTCCATGTATCATCATACCCAGATATATTGGTAAAAGTCTCCCTGCTTTTGCTATGGTGTATACCAGTGGACCCTCTCTGTCTTTTCACAGAGCTATTGTATTGCAGTAATTGAGCAGTACTCAATGCTGCTTGTCTGGATTCATCACTCTCTCTTTTCGTAATATTTGGTCCGTCCAAGATCATGCTAACCAGTGCAACAAGTGACTTGGGCACAGACTCTTTTTGGCAACCCTGTGGGAATGAAGTACCATCAAATTGTGCACAATCTCTGATCATACCTGATAGAACTAGAGTTGGTGGAATGAATACGTCCAGTTATCTCGACTTCCAACTCTACCAGTCAGTCCCTGTAAAGCTTCACAAGATCTTCCACCTTAAAGACAGGAGCGGTGTCTTTTGCATTCATCTTTCTGTCTCCTATGTATCCCATGAGCTCCACCAAAGCTAAGTGGAGTGAGCAATAAAGTTACAGGTGGGGATCTGGGGCTGCCGTCGGGGTCCACAAACAGGAGTTTTGTAACATAAACTTGGCCAGTATGCTGCTTTACATGCATTTTATCAACTAAAACAATGGTTCCATTAAAATCTGCATGCCTCAAAACATATAAAAAGACTCCTTATTTATGTTATTGTGTCAACTATTTACAAAGTTATGACAATTTATAGATATTTCATTTCAGATGGTGGCCATCTTGGATTTTTAAGATTTATGGGCTTCTGGGGAAAAATTCAGCTTGGCACTATATCTGAATTTATTTAGTATGTCCTTAACCTTATTTGTGCAAATTTTGGTGCTTTTACCACAAAACCCACAATTGTTTCACATATCTGCAGGGCTAGTGTAGCCTATGTGACATAGTCTGAGCTTAGCGAACGCTGACAACACGTTCAAAGTGGCCGCATAGGTTTCTTAGATAAATGTTTTCCTGGCTGAACCCAATGGATGGAATTGGGAAGAGGGGCAGGTGATGGATCCATTCTCTCCGGGACTCATTCACTGCCGTGTACACGACAATACCTGTTTGGAGAAGTGTTGCCGCAGCATAAATCTCTGCGTCAGTTCCCCATGTGCGCAAGGGAAGGCTATGTTCCAAAACGTAATCGCCAATGCTTCTTCCTACATACCCTTCAAAGGTGTTTGGATTTTGAAGCATAATATCAACAATTCTCGCCCTGATTTCCTCATGATAATTTTGCGTACCAGAAACTTCTAGGCTGAGTGCCCGATATAAACAATTGCCATCGCCAATGACAAGGTCTACTTCACAAGGCTCACCCAAAGCAGACTTTGCCCGCGGTTCGGGCAACGTCAAAGGAGCGGGTAACCCCAGCTGAAAGGCATGCTTTCTTCGCCACTGGGACCCAGTTGGCGTAAAACTAAGTTGAGGTCCCGGTTCAAATTCTTGGATTTCAATATCCGTATCATTATCATCTGATCCCTGTCCAGTGTAGCTAGATCCCTGTTCTGTGTGACTACATCCTTGTCCTGTGTGACTAGACCCCTGTCCTGTGTGACTAGACCCCTGTCTTGTGTGACTATAACCTTGTCCTGTGTGAGTAGGCCCCTGTCCTGTGTGACTAGACCCCTGTCCTGTGTGACTAGACCCTGTCCTGTGTGACTAGACCCCTGTCCTGTGTGACTAGGCCCCTGTCCTGTGTGACTAGACCCCTGTCCTGTGTGACTAGGCCCCTGTCCTGTGTGACTAGACCCTGTCCTGTGTGACTAGACCCCTGTCCTGTGTGACTAGACCCCTGTCCTGTGTGACTATAACCTTGTCCTGTGTGACTAGACCCTGTCCTGTGTGACTAGACCCTGTCCTGTGTGACTAGACCCTGTCCTGTGTGACTAGACCCCTGTCCTGTGTGACTAGACCCCTGTCCTGTGTGACTATAACCTTGTCCTGTGTGACTAGACCCCTGCCCTGTGTGACTAGACCCCTGTCCTGTGTAAGTAGGCCCCTGTCCTGTGTGACTATAACCTTGTCCTGTGTGAGTAGGCCCCTGTCCTGTGTGACTAGACCCTGTCCTGTGTGGCTAGACCCCTGTCCTGTGTGACTAGACCCCTGTCCTGTGTGACTAGACCCCTGTCCTGTGTGACTAGACCCCTGTCCTGTGTGACTAGACCCCTGTCCGGCTGTGTGACTAGATCCCTCTCCTGTGTGACTGGGCCCCTGATGCTGTGTATTCTCTTGGCCAGGAAAGAAATCTGTAACTTTAGTTTGAACGCCCAAATTTCTCAGCATCATGTTTTGCAGTTGGACTTTAAATCTGTCAAAGTTTTCTCTGACACTATCATCATGCACCCCTTGCATCAAGTGCAAATCAAGTTTCCTGACAGCAGACCATGCCTCGGACTTTGACACGATTAAGGATTGGTCTCCACAATCATCAAAGTCTGCCTCCGAGTTCGGCACCTCGTCTGGAGTTGATGTACTCCCAAGTTCTGAAGACGGCGGGGCACATATAGCGACACCTTCGTCACAATAGTAGAAGTCCTCCACACACATGCCAAAGTCTTTGTAAAGTCTCGAAAGTATTGGCTCGAAGGACGCTTTGGTAAAGGGAGATTACTCTCGAACATTATCACTACAGCCGGACTTTAGCTTCCCCGGGACTTGAAAATAGTATTACTACAAGCGGACTACCACTATATCCGGACTGAAAATACCACTACAACCGGACTAAGTTAACAAAGAACATGAAAGCAACGGGACTGGGACCAGAAATTTCTATTACTACATGCGGATATCATATATGGGTCTATCACTACATCGACTCATTATATTATATATAAATCATTACTAGTAATATTGAGGATAACTTGTGATTGCATTTATGCAAGTGAAGACAATAGGGATAATGGAATTGACAGTGGTTTTAATTCATTTGTGTATAGTGTATCTTTATCATTCAAGACAGTATTGCTGATGATATCAATAATGTGTTGTTGTTTTTTCTTACCATTGTGCAGAGAATACGAAGGCAAAGGGTTGGAGATCAATGCTTTGCAGTTCAAGCACGTTGTCATGCAAGCCTTGACTGAAGTGTTTGGGCAGGTGAGAGGAGTAATGAACTCCCCCTTAGGGATTCCAGGGGCCTCTGTCAGTATAAATTAAATAGCATCACCACCTTCTGGAAATTCTGCGCTAGAAATACCCTCTTTTTTTATACCTTTCTTTGTTTCTGCTTGTCCCTTTTTTCCCTGTCACCTCCTTCTTATCTGTTTTCTGCCTTCTTGGTCCATTCTCCTGCTTTTTTCCCCCAGAAAGACTAAAAAGATAACAGTTCTCGACCCCGCTGAAGTCAGATGCACTGGGCCTGACCTGTCAGGCGCTTAACGGCAGCACAATGTGTTAAGGCGCATGTGACAGACAGCAGCAGTTGCTGCATGAGTGTTTGATAAAACAGAAGAAGACAAACTCCAAGAGACATTTGCCGTAATGCAGATGCTGGCAGGGTAGAAGTGTAGTATCTGATAATGGAAACATGTGTTGTGGCTTTGTTCTGACCAAGGATTAGCTAACATTCATATTAACCATCGGATATGTCAGGTTTTGTTCCTCAGCTAGAGCATTGAGGTTTACTAGTGGGGAGATTTTGTGTATGCAACTGTTTTTGTACACCATCAAGGTAGTTGCATTCCAACTTCAGGGAAAAGGAGTCGTTTGAATTCACTGTTTGAAGACTTGGATCTGAAAACCTTTATTTTTAGCTTAAATGCGTGCGTGCGTGTGTGTGTGTGTGCATGTGTGTGTGTGTGCGTGTGTGTGTGTGCGTGTGTGTATGTATGTGTGTGTGTGTGTGGGGTGTGTGTGTGTGTGTGTGTGTGTGTGTGTGTGTGTGTGTGTGTGTGTGTGTGTGTTGTGTGTGTGTGTGTTGTGTGTGTGTGTGTGTGTGTGTGTGTGTGTGTGTGTGTGTGTGTGTGTGTGTGTGTGTGTGTGTGTTGTGTGTGTGTTGTTGTGTGTGTGTGGTTGTGTGGTGCTGTGTTGGAACTTTGCTTTGAAAAGTCCTGAAACAGATGGATGCTGTAAAGAAAGAAAAAACAAAGGTGTTTGGTATGTAGTCATGTATGTTGGTTTAGCCCATTCACAGGTCAGATTTGTGACATGTTGTTTGTGTTTCCTTCATGCAGATTGGTGCCAGTGACACCATAGATCTGCTGAAGCTGTCGTCCTCAGGAGATGCCATACTGCGGGTCCCTTCACGGTCAGTCCCTCACTCACTCTGTCAGTGCCAGCAATACACACAGCTGCTGGCTTTCCTGTCTGCTTACTGTAGCACCTTTTTTTTTTTTAAAGAATTTTTTTTTTAAAGTAATATTCAAGTGTAAGGAACAGAAGCAGAGACATACAAGTTACATCTTAAATTAAATTTTTAATTTTTTTTATACAAGTTACATCTAAAGCAGTATTGATTAGCGTAGCAGCGATGCAGTGATGTTGTATATCTGATACTTTCATACATTCATCACTAACTTAGAATAACATTTTTTGTTTATTTATGTTTTGTTTTTTGCAGGGGGAGGGGGGGGGGGTTAGTTGGGTTTTTTTTGTTGTTGCTTTGTTTTAATTTTTATCTACAGCAATGCAAATTGTCTGAAGTAGAAGTGTGGGTGCCTGATCCTACATGATGAGGTACTGGAAGACAATCATACATGTTGCTAACATCTCATCTTGTGAGTGCTTACAGTCTCACAGTGATTCCCAGATGGGAGGAGGGAGTCAGAGTGCATATTCGTAAGAGTAGGCCATTGTGTGCTGGTGGGAACAGATGACAATATTTACACAACTGCATACACATGGGGACCGGATGAAAAAAAAGCACATGAGTGCTTATTCCATTATCCCCAATATCACTCACTCACTCAGTCCCATGTCCCAAGGGACGTAGGGGGACATGAGAGAAGACGCAACAGAGATCTTTTTCCATGCTCACGATCCTGCGTGGTTTTTGGTTTTTGGTTTTTGCTAGGTGTTGTGTCTTGTGGTGTGACCAAACCACATCAGCTTTCTCCTCTTTATGGTGGAGAGCAAGGCTCCTGGGTCCTCAATATAAAAGAATGAAAAAAAAAAAAAAAAAAATTCCAGGTAACCCCCAGGATGTTAAGCTGGGGAACACCCAACAGCAGCAGCAGGAATACTGGTTGATGTTGGCAGTTCAACTCTAAATCCTATGGATAGTTTGTCATCTTTTTCATAAACTTTACATGCAAGCTTGTTTTACAAAGCTGACTATGTCAGCATGAGTTTACTTCCAGTTTATTACAATTCAGGACACGATCTCTGTCCAGTGGAAGATTTATTTCAAATAAGCCTTTGAAATCCTGTGTTGATCATCACACTTGGGTAGTAAAAAAAAAGTGAGTCATGTTGGGGTTGATGGGTTCATCACCAGCTGTTGCAAACCGAAATTGCTTTGTGTGTTTTGATAATTTGGGGGGCTGCATATGGATTGTGTTGGGGGTGCTAATGGGTAATTAGCCATTGATGTTCTTTCACAGATGTAAAGAGGATAGTAATATTTAGCCAGCTTGGAAGAATGTTTTCCGCCATGAAATGACCTCTGTGGTCGGTGAGGCTATAATTAATATAAACAGTGTTATTGGATTGGAAAGTGTTTGTTATCTAGGAGTATGGCTTGCTGCAATGCCATGGTTTTTACACTTCAACACTAATCACTTGAAGTGTATACTGAATGATAATGACTTCTGTGTTGTCATTTACATGTGGATGATTTGAGTGAGCAACTTTATATATATTTTTTTTTTTAAAGGAAGAAATGACTGTAGAATGCATTTAAATTTAACTTGAATATAGTCTTGAGAGAAAGAAGGGCAGAAGAGAGAGAGGGGAATCATTAATCATGTCACATATCACGATGATTAATGAAATATGTGGGGGGAGGGAGGGGGGGGGTGCAGGATAGCCTAGTGGTTAGAGCTCTGTGCTGACAGCCCGAGTTCAAGCCACCACTGAGTCACCCTGTCAAGATTTTTCCTCTGGAGCTAACATCAGTACTGACTCCACTAAGAAACTGAGACCCCATGTGTGAATGCATGCAGAACATCTTGTGTACGCATTAAAGCCTGTTTTGCCTTTCTGAATGGCCATTGCATCCGGTGGGAATGGATGACAAATTTTAAAATTGCATGCAAACTGGTATCGGGTTTAGACATCACAGACCTAAAAACGTGGTTACCTTCATGGTGGGAAAAAATGGTCGCATACGTGAAAATCTCACCTTTGGTGAATTTTGGAGGTATAGCCGAGGAAAACACGCACGCATGCACGCACACACGCGTGCGCACGCGCACACACACACACACACACATCAACTATCTATCCACTCTGATTTGTCTCAAAGATAGTACATTGCTATTTGCATGCATCAGGTAAATAATGATTCCCATATAACATAATTAAAAAAACCCTAAAACAAATATAAAAACCTGGGATACAATTTGGTCTGAATCATCAAAAACCCATTTGAAAGAGGTAAATTTCAAAGTTACATTTTGTGTTTGTGTATGTTATACACACATGACTCTTCTCACGTCTTTGTTCAATAATCCCATTTCATAACTATGGAAGCTTTCTGGTTGTGTTTGCAGGTGTTTTGTCAGGCTACTGGGAGCATTGACTTTGTTTGGAAAATACAAAGATGACGTGTGCGCTTTCCGAGTACAACAGGTGCGTACTTTGATGATGTTTCTTTCTCAAACAATTGATTTCTCTCTCCCTCCCTCTCTGTGTTCCCTCACCAGGTGGGGTGCGTAGTGCCTCATCTTCTCCTGTGGTTGTAACTTTGCAGGAGATGTGCTCGCTGGCTAAAGCTGACACAAGCTCATTTCATTGTACAGGTTGTATGCTAGGTTTGTTCAAGTTTGCATAACCCCGAATGCTGTCGTGAGTTACAGGATCTTTAAGTTGCATTGATCTTTTGCGTGTATATATACACACAAAAGGAATGAAAACAGGTGTGCTGTTGAAGTTGACCTGGGAGATTGTTAAATACTTACCATTAATTCACCAGACACTGTTGTCGAGATTGGAACCATAACTTCATGGACTTACAGGAATGAAGTCAAAAGGTCTTAACCATTTGGCTACAGCATCCCTCAATTGGTAATAACTAAGTGAGCAAACACTAACAGACAGAAACCAAGAAGGGCAAATCAAACAAAAAAATGTCATTGATGGTATATGTGTCATTTTGTTTTGGACCGTTTGATATTTGGCTTTTTCATGAAGTACACATTGTCCCTAACGACTGCATAGTTTATGGGTACCCTTTACCATTTACACATTGTTATCTGCCATATGTGAGGGAAATGCTGTGTCTGAACATGTGTGTGTGTGCCTCTGTGCGCAAGTAGCCATGTGCAAATTGTTCTGTGTGAATTAGTGTGTTGATAGTCAGCTGTTTCAGTTTTTAAAATAAGCATGGTAGTAAACTACAAATGAATGATCATGAGTGATAATCATAATAATGTAAAGAATAGTGCTTGTGAGGAATGGTTTGACACAAAAATTTTGTGCAACATTTTGTATGTAAAATTGCATGTATAATCATGCTTATGATTTTTTTTTTCATTTCTCGACTAGAGCTCTGAGGTTCACCAATGGTGAGATTTTGCATATGCAGCCATTTTTGCCCTCCATGAAGGTAGCCACATTCCAACTTTGGGGTTATGCTTGTGAATGATTATACATGGGAAGTTGTAAGTGTATAAACAGTCTATGTGTCACAGTGTGAATAATGTATGGATAACTGTTGGTGTCAATAATCCTGTGTACAGATGTCCACCAGTCCATGTGTCTACAGTGTGAATAATGTATGGATAACTGTTGGTGTCAATAATCCTGTGTACAGATGTCCACCAGTCCATGTGTCTACAGTGTGAATAATGTATGGATAACTGTTGGTGTCAATAATCCTGTGTACAGATGTCCACCAGTCTATGTGTCTACAGTGTGAATAATGTATGGATAACTGTTGGTGTCAATAATCCTGTGTACAGATGTCCACCAGTCTATGTGTCTACAGTGTGAATAATGTATGGATAACTGTTGGTGTCAAAAATCCTGTGTACAGATGTCCACCAGTCTGTGTCTGTGTGAGTAATGTATGGATAACTGTTGGTGTCAATAATCCTGTGTCAGATGTCCACCAGTCTATGTGTCTGTGTGAATAATGTATGGATAACTGTTGGTGTCAATAATCCTGTGTGCAGATGTCCACCAGTCTGATGGGTCTGGCCTGTAACAGTCGTACCTGGGATGTTCCACAGCTGTCCTGACACCTGTAGTGGTGTGTGTGTGTGTGTGTTTGTTGATTGATTGATTGATTGATTGATTGATTGATTCTTTTATATCGAGGATAATGGAATAAGCACTCTTGTGCTTTTTTACATCCAGTCCCCGTGTGTATGCAGTTTTGTAAATGTCATCCGTTCCCAGCGGCACACGATGGCCTACTCTTACGAAAAGCAGAACAGGATTTAACGTGTGCGCAAGATGTTCTGTGTGCATTCGCACATGGGGCCTCGGTTTAAAGTCTCATCCGAAGGACTTGGGGAGAGTGGAGTCAGCACTGATGTTAACTCCAGCAGAAAAATCTCCTCGACTGGACTTGAACCCGGGTCGTCAAATTGCGAGCGCAATGTTCTGACCACTAGGCTATCCTTCCCCCTGTATGAGTGTGTGTGTGTGTTTGTATGAGTGTGTGTGTGTATGAGTGTGTGTGTGTGTGTGTGTGTGTGTGTGTGTGTGTGTGATGTGCGAGCGTGGATGCACAGTCTAGCATTATGCTTTTTCCCCCTAGCACAATGCTTGCATTATGTGCTAACTAAAGGACAAGAGTGTATGTATATATATATATATGATTATGGGGATGAGATTTCACTGTTGGAGAGTGAATTGAACAAGTGCCACCTGTACATGTACAAGTGTGTGTGTGTGTGTGTGTGTGTGTGTGTGTGTGTGTGTGTGTGTGTGTGTGCATACACAAGCATCACTGGCTATGTTTAAGCGCAACCACTGCCACATGTGCAATGTACATTGTTTTGAACTGTCCAAAGGTTTAAGATTTTAAAAACTTGTAAAATTATCTCTCACAAAATGCTAAAAATTTTACTTTACATTCCAAGTGTTTTTATCAGAATGTGTACCAATATCCTCATAAGGAATGCCTGTGTTTATAGCACTCACACTGTGCAGTCATCATAGGGCACATGATAGAAGTGCGTGTAAGGATGTATCTACATACACACGGTAACATACCTTTACTGGTTTGGCCATACACTGACAAGTACCAGGGGTAAGGTATAGATGATCTCCACCAACTCTAAAACTAACGTTGTAAGGCATTGCACAGCATTTATAGTGGGCATACCAAGGACCAATCTGAATAGTCTTATCTGTGTTTGTTTTTAGTTAAACTCAATACATCAGTCTTCAATCTTTTACATTCTCTAACAGAAAACATGCTCTCCAGTGCTCATTAACACGTCTACAAAGGAATACTTCAGGAAATCAGCTGTTGAGGAATGTTACTATATGTATGTTTTACTCCCTGTTAGATTTTATTTGTTTTGGGTTTCTGGGGCGTTTTCTTCAACCTTATGGAATGAATCAGGAAAAAAATGTGACTGTTGTAGAGAAAGTAGCACGGAAAAATTACATGAATTTCTCTGTTTATTAAGATAATAAACTATTGAATTGGATTGGAATGTACAATCTAAGAGAGAGAGAGAGAGTGTGTGTGTGTGTGTGTGTGTGTGTGTGTGTGTGTGTGTGTGTGTGTGGTGTGTGAGGAGAGAGAGACACCCCTACCAATGTATACGTATCTGGCACTCAGATCAGAAAAAAAACCAACCCAGATGAAATCTGTCAAGACTTTGAAAACCTGTCCCACAAAGACAAAAGCACAATCTTTATATCCTTCCTGCCCATCCAAACAGACAAGGCAGAGAGAGGCTTGACTACATGTGGACATTGTTTATTGGGTGTATGTCAACTTCTATGGCATTCAAGTCACTGGTGAACCAAGGAAGCTTAAGCAGTCACTTTGAGACAACAATCCACATAACATCAACATTGCACAGTGTAACACTTGATGATCATAAAAATAGTCATACTGGGGACTAGATAACAATGACGATGAAACATAACTTTCAGCCAATTACAAATGCAACCAAGCAAACAAACCACTGCTATTTATCATCAAAAATGAAAATCATTCATGACATCTTTCGAAACTTTGAGTAAAGTAAAGAAAATGAGGAGAGAAATCTCAAAATGCAGTATTTTGTATGGAATAGGGGGTATGAGCAAATGTAGTTCTGAGGATTCCAAATCTAACCACAAAGGCTGTATACAGTTCCAGACTTGATGATAGGCATGTTTGGGACATGTATCCTAACTACAAGAAATATGTACCACAAACAACCAGTTTGATGGTGAGACTAAGAACAAACCTCTGTGTGATTTGAAGATGTTGATCATATACAGTCAAAGCTCATAATGATAGCAAATACAACAAGTATTTTGTTATTTCCAAGATTTCTGAGTCAATTTCACATAGCATGCCTGTTGTGTAGTAACAGGGAATACCTTTCTCTTTTTTCATTGTGTGTGATGCTAAGAGAAGATAAAGAGAATAGAAAATAACAGCAACTGATCTAACAATAGCTCCGCCATGGAACTCATAAATTCTGTATATTCATCATAACACACTTTTGTGATTTGTTTCACAAACAAATGGGGTGAGTTTGGTTTAGAAATGGACACATGTATTCATTCAAAAAGTTTCATTTCCTTCAATTAAGATGATGCTGAGACATAAGCAGGCAGTGCCAAACCTATAACATGGCTTTCAAGATCATGGCATGCTCTACATGCTGAGATTCTACTATGAGATTTAAAAGTTTACAAGGTGACAACCCTGATATGGCTTTTGTGAATGTCAAGCTATATTTGACATGACTAGATTGGCGAGATTCCAGATACCTTAGGTAACTGTTAACAGAATAACAGCAGATTTTATTTCTCTTCTTATTCCACAGATTAGGCAGTCTGTTTCCTAATGTGACATAATCACTTCAAATTTTGAAGTAGCGGTTTCAATATTATCACTCTCTTGTCTACAGTGTTCAATTTTATAGAGCAACTGTGTAACATTGGCACTGTCACATATCATATGATGTGAGTGTAGATGCGAGAAACTTGGTCTGTAAATATAAGAGAATTGGTTTGGTCTTTGCAAGTGAAAATTTCAAACACCTAATCTCTGAGTGAGTAAAATCATTCATGCCTTGCATGTTTAGGCTCAGGTAGCCTACATGTAAGACGCATGTTACACATCTATATCAGCATGGTTTCAATGGCAACTGAAGTGGCACGCAATCACCTTCACATTACAATAAAATATTTTTGGACACATTTCACTCACACCGTGGTATATGAAGAAGGCAAGCACACATCAATGGCAAAATGGGGTGATATGTGATGAATATTGAGCTACCTCACCCAGCACACAAAGAGTTACCTCCTCCCCCATGATGACGATAATGATGACGATGATGATTATCACACGGAGTTGGTTACTAAAGCTTTGCAGGACAAAGAGCTCAGGAAGCAGGGGACAGGCGTGGCTAAAACACCAGCAGCTGTCAACAACAATACTGTCTGTCTGTCCGCGCAACGGAAATACTGCCAGCGTTATTTTCAGCGCCATGTAGTGTGAGATGAGTGACCAGCCAATGGTTGTCCGTGAATAAAAACTTTTCAAAAACCCCACACCTTCACACCAGCAGGGAAAAAAAAAATCTCCAATAAACTCTTCATCAGCCATATCATCTTTCTTATTTGTGACACAGAACAGCTGATGCATAAGCCCACAGGTCAAATCACTGTTCACGAAAATACCACAGAGCACAGGCACAAACACTGCAAGCAAAATGAAAAACCATGTCTGCTTTCTTCCTCTATTCTTGCACACACACACAAAAAAAATGACAGTGCTTGGTGGTAACAATGTGAGTATGATGTCAGATGTTCATTTACAAACACTTTAGCCTTGCTAAAAGAAGACCAGGGCCAGACATCAAATTAAACTGTTTGCAATAAGCCACGCTACACACTGAAACGGTAATGTAACAAGTTCATATGTATGACCAATGCAATGGAATGTTTGTAGATTTGTAAACCTAGAACAGAAAAAAAAGAAGAAATGTGATTCATGAGCACATGATGTTTAGACAATAGTTCATTATTTCATTATGATAAATGATCTCAGTATTGGTAACGATGTTTACATGATAATGATCTAAGAGCGTGCCAACAAGATTAAGAGCAGCACATGACATTTAAAGCACATGATGCTCCAATAATAACTGAACTGCATGTAAACAGAACTTGAAATACATGGCTATCCCACACACACACAAGTTGTATAAAAAAAAAAAAAAATGGCCAGGTCAGCTGAGATGAAGTTTGTGTTGAAGACTGAAAGACACTAGGCAAAAGAAGTAAAGAGCTTTGAAGATCACTGACCCAAAGCATCTGTAGACAATATTACAGTATGCATCATCTTAGTATTACAGTATGCATCATCTAAGTATTACAGTATGCATCATCTAAGTATTACGGTATGCATCATCTAAGTATTACAGTATGCATCATCTAAGTATTACAGTATGCATCATCTAAGGTGAGAGATGTTTCCTTTGCTCTTCAAGAGCAACCCACTGTTAAAGCTCCTCCTCTTTTCAATGATGTAATATATTCTTTCAACTTAGAGATCTGTTAATTATCTGAAGTTTATCAATACTGAACCCCCCCCCCCTTCCCCTCCCACACTCATCTTTTCCCACCCCCTTCCTCCCACTTCTCTCTGGTTCAAACAGAGAGCACATGAATGTTGTTTTTAATTCTATATCAAGAACTTTTTTATTTAAAGAGTTGAACCAACCAACCAAACAACAACAAAAACTGTAAATAATGCGACTATACTTTAAAAAAACAAACATTGAGATGAAAGATTTCAGATGCCCGCATGTCATTAGCGCTTTAACACTAACTGTCCTTACGTTAAGGAAGAGAGCCCCTCTTTCTCAGTACACACGCACTGTGCACATTTGTAGGCTTCTGTAACCCAGTGGAAAAGGAGAAAAGGATAAGTAGCTGGTTGGTTACCCTATAGCGGGTTACCCATAAGGAAAAGGTTCTGACAGTCACCTGTAGGGTAAAGGTTAAGACAGTCACCTGTAGGGTAAAGGGTAAGACAGAGTCACCTGTAGGGTAAAGGGTAAGACAGTCACCTGTAGGGTAAAGGGTAAGACAGAGTCACCTGTAGGGTAAAGGGTAAGACAGAGTCACCTGTAGGGTAAAGGTAAGACAGAGTTCACCTGTAGGGT
Organism: Stramonita haemastoma; assembly: GCA_030674155.1. Lineage (NCBI taxonomy): Eukaryota > Metazoa > Mollusca > Gastropoda > Neogastropoda > Muricidae > Stramonita > Stramonita haemastoma. The sequence continues at coordinate 13,141,369 of CM060329.1, forward strand.
AAAGGGTAAGACAGAGTCACCTGTAGGGTAAAGGGTAAGACAGAGTCACCTGTAGGGTAAAGGTAAGAAGTTACCTGTAGGGTAAAGGGTAAGACAGAGTCACCTGTAGGGTAAAGGGTAAGACAGAGTTACCTGTAGGGTAAAGGGTAAGACAGTCACCTGTAGGGTAAAGGGTAAGACAGAGTCACCTGTAGGGTAAAGGGTAAGACAGAGTCACCTGTAGGGTAAAGGGTAAGACAGTCACCTGTAGGGTAAAGGGTAAGACAGAGTCACCTGTAGGGTAAAGGTAAAAGTTACTGTAGGGTAAAGGGTAAGACAGAGTCACCTGTAGGGTAAAGGGTAAGACAGAGTTACCTGTAGGGTAAAGGGTAAGACAGTCACCTGTAGGGTAAAGGGTAAGACAGAGTCACCTGTAGGGTAAAGGGTAAGACAGAGTCACATGTAGGGTAAAGGGTAAGACAGAGTTACCTGTAGGGTAAGGGTAAGACAGTCACCTGTAGGGTAAAGGGTAAGGCAGAAGTCACCTGTAGGGTAAAGGGCAAGACAGAAGTCACCTGTAGGGTAAAGGTTAAGACAGAAGTCACCTGTAGGGTAAAGGTTTAGACAGAAGTCACCTGTAGGTAAAGGGTAAGACAAGTCACCTGTAGGGTAAAGGTTTAGACAGAAGTCACCTGTAGGGTAAAGGGTAAGACAAGTCACCTGTAGGGTAAAGGTTAAGACAGAAGTCACCTGTAAAGTAAAGGGTAAGACAGTCACCTGTAGGGTAAAGGGTAAGACTGAGTCACTGTAGGGTAAAGGGTAAGATGAAGTCACCTGTAGGGTAAAGGTAAGACTGAAGTCACCTGTAGGGTAAGGGTAAGACAGTCACTGTAGGGTAAAGGGTAAGACAGTCACCTGTAGGGTAAAGGGTAAGACAGAGTCCATGAAGAAGTGTGGGCAGCATCAGTGCCTGCCTGTGTGCCTGTTGTTCAGTCATCACAGCACAGACTGCATGCACTATTTATTTTTTATTTGGTTATTTTATATCGATAATGGAATAAGCACTCATGTGCTTTTTTTCATCCAGTCCATGTGTGTATGCAGTTTTGTAAATCATGTTATCTGTTCCCACTGGCACACAATGGCCTACTCTTATGAAAAGCTATACTACACTCATCAACTACATGTACACAGCAAAGGCTTTCTGCAATACACTCTCTTGTCGTTGTTATGTTATGTTGCAAATGTGTTTGCATTTGTGATACAATTCAGTAGATAATAAACAATGTGAACATGGAAATAAACCCCCAAAAGATATCTGATCACATAACACTGCATTAGACGTACACACAAAAAGACAGATGTACAGTGTCAAGACTTGTGATACCAATCATAACTGTTATTTACACAAAACAATCCCCAGGTAAATCTAGTCCCATGCTATTATAATGGAGGCACACACCACACACACACACACACACACACACACACACACACACATTTTCTTTTATATTTTGTACCACTTTATGTCACCGCAGATTTCTCTGCATGAAATTCGGGCTGCTCTCCCCGGGGAGAGCGCGTCGCCACATGTGCAGCGCCTACCCATTTTTTTTTTTCTTTTTCCTGCATGCAAGTGTATTTGTTTCCCTATCAGAGTGGCTTTTTTCTACAGAATTTTGCCAGGGACAACCCCCTTGTTGCCGTGGGTTCTTTTACGTGCGCTAAATAGTGATGTGTAACACACGGGACCTTGGTTTATCGTCTCATCCGAAAGACTAGCACCCAGACCACCACTCAGGGTCTAATGGATGGGGAAAAAGTTTTGGGTCCAAACGGGGTACGAACCCCGCACACTCCGACCCGGACTTTTTGCTTTCTAGGCAAGGCGCGTGGACCACCTAGACCACCGATCCACTTATTACCTAATAATGTGTATACACAAGCAACATTTCAAATGATTCATTCATGGATGCAACTGTATAAAAATGCCCCAAAATCAAATTTGGAGAAAAAAAAACCCAACATACTTGAAATAAAAGTTATAAAAAAAAAAGCCAATAAAAAGGCTTTAACACCAACCTACCTTCCAGACAGGTGATCCAGAAAAAAAGGAAAAGGAATACCAGAAATGAAGGGGCTTTAAGCAGAAATCTTCCACAGTGTGGGGAGATACTGTGTATAACTCAGTCCCCCATATATATCTATCTTGCTCTGGAAACTCAAAAGCACCCACTGTCACTATTTGATAAAAATGCACTGAAATTGGTAAATGAGAAAAAAAAAAGACATAATTGTCAAATACTTATGTTGAATTTACACATAAATGATAATACACCTAAAACAGCTGGCATAAAAGAAGATATGATCTTCAAATATATATCGCTCAAATGATACCCCAAAAATTCTCAAATGATACACAGTACAAAATTATACACAATATACTTTCTGAGAAAGCAAAACCTAATCTCAACATCACATAAATAATCTCACTGTATTCACTCCACCAAAGCAAAATGTGCTAATCTCAATATCCCTTAAATAATCTAAAGCTCTACAGACATGTCAACTGTACTCAAAGTCGGTCACAAACAGAAAGGAAACCACACACCACAACACACCTCTCAGCAAAAACTTGAGGATTCAAAATCTGCTCCAAATCCACACACTTGCCAGGCAAAATATTGCACGCAGGTTTGACTCAATGCTGTAAATAAAATACTGAAAATGCAAGAATGTGGACAATATATTCAGACATCGAAATTCATCCAGATCTGCATGAACACATAAAATATAACTTTTTTTTTCCCATGCATCTACTCCATCCAGAGTTGTATGAGCAATTAGACAGCAGTTGAAAGACAACATGTTGAACACAACACTCATCACTATCTAAAGAAGCAACACTGAATGTACAACCTCAGCACAAAAAATGTCATCCATAAAAAAAAAACATTCAGTGAAATGCATTCATGTGCATTTTCCCAGGGTGATTATGCAATATAGCATATAATTAACATTATCTCGTATTCATTTCTTCTCTGAGAAATTCAAATGGACGAAGTATTACGGAAGAAACTGAGCAGCAAATGTTCATTCTTTACACACGCACGTGCGCGCTCGCGCGCGCGCGCACACACACACACACACACACAATAAATGAAGAAAAAAACGTTTTGGAACGGAATGAGATACTGGGAGAGGGTTTGCACAGAAAAGGAAAAAAATGTATGATATACAGCAGACATATACAGCAATAATGACAACAAGAACAACACTAGCAATAATAATAGCAACAACAGCAGCAATAACAACATGACATCCAGTGGACTTAGTGTTATTTATATAAGACTGTAGTGTTGATAGCACAGGCTGGACCACACAGTCAGACTCCAAAGGAATGCATTAGATAGGCATGTTATATTATGTATATATATATATATATATATATATATATATATATATATATATATATATATATTATTGTGTGTGTGTGTGGTGTGTGTGTGTGTGTGTTGTGTGTGCGTGTGTGTGTGTGTGTGTGTGCACGTGTGTGTGTGTGTGTGCGTGTGCGTGTGTGCATGCATGTGTGTGTGAAAGCAACATTTCTTTGTGTGATCCTGCTTGTGTGTTCATAGCTCATGTCATTTTTCCCTCCCTACCTTCTCCTCATCCCCTACCACTTCAATCTCCATCTCCCCCAACATGGCCATCAGATTTCAAGGGTAAGGAAGTTGTAATGCACCTTGGTCCATCATAGATTCATTCACATGACACAATTGCAACAACAACAATAGCAGCAGTAGCCAAAAGCAGGTGAGACACTTCTACCGGTATATGATATTGCACAGATATACGATTTCTTGCTGTTCGGGCATCATATTGCAAATCAACCACACAAGTACCTGGCCGGCCTATCATCAGTATCACAGGTTAAATTAATTAATTAATTAATTAAACAACACTAAAGCTGATCAATGTGGTTACACATCAGTGATGTGGCAACAGGCTACACCTGTCTTTTTTAGTACATGATGGGCACAAAAGGCAGAATGTACGTGCATGCATGCGCACACACGCACACACGCATGCAAGCACGCATGCACACAACACACACACACTTATGCATAGATGCATGCACACACACACACAACACACACACACACACACACACACACACACACACACACACACAACACACACACATACATACATACACACACACATGTATGAATGAATGCATGCATGCACGCACACACACGCACACAAAATATAGCTTCAATACAGCTTATCCCATAATGCTTTAAAAAATAAATGGCAAAAGATTTTGAACAACTGAAATACCTTAAAAAGCCACCTCCCAATAGTTTTGACATTAAACCACTTTTTATTAAAATCCGCCTCCTGAAGCCTGGCAAATGGACGCAGGAATAATAACTGGACACAACACATGACTGCAGCAGGGTTGGTAACAAACACACACAAAAACCAAACCAACCAATTAATATATATATATATATATATATAATTACACTGCCACAATGTAAAAACAAAGTAACAAATAAAGATAATCACATGCATACAGGTATAGATTACTGAAAATTTTCTTTGCCACTTTTAACCAAACAACCATTCCATTGTAACGACATAAAAGAAAACAGATTATGAAAATTAAAAAAAAACTAAACACCATTTTATTTCATGTTGTTTATAGAAATTATACCCCCATCTACCACAAAGGCCACATCAGGGCTGCCACCTAAAATCAATTTCAGCAATTCCAATTACATTCTCTCAAGTTCAAAATCAACATTTTCTTATTCCTTCAAATACCTTACAACTTCAATCTGGAAAAAAAACACAAAGAAACAAACAAAAAAACCCCAACTAGTATTAAGAAAAGCAAATATATGTATAACACCAGAAATTTTACTGCTCTTCTTTTTATAAAACATGATTTGATCATGTTGTAATGGCTTCATGGAAACATCCAGCAGAAATCTCAGTGACAATTTTGCTTTTCTGTCTCCAGCACAAACCAGGCGATGACTTGATTCTGGATGGCTGCTCATTGGCTGAGCTGAAGGGAGTACAGCCTCAAACAAAAAGAAAAGAAAAGAAAGGAAAAAGCAACATTTATATTAATTTGTCAGGAAACTGTTGCACTATTTGGCCTGCACAGAGTTAAATTGAAGAAATAATATTTATCGGGAAACTATTCCACTATCTGGCCTGCACAGATTTTACTTACTGAGTCCACTACAGTTTCTGGGACAGTGAATTAAGGACTGAAGCATCATCCAGACCTTGTAAAGGAGCCTCATTTCTGAAGACATTCTGCTGTCCAGTGCTCTACAGCTACGCTCTCTTTCCTCAAGTCACTGTCTCCAGCCAACAACTCCATCTCGGGTTCCTTTCAGCTGACTTGAGTGAAACAACGAAAGTGAAAATGTTTCACACATTTCATCTGAAGTAAACTTTTCAAGCTGAACTTTAAAGATTGCAAGATGGTGAAGTAAGAAGTGAAAGTGACTTGATAATCTCTGTGCGAGAGAAGGTCTTCTTATACACTCCAACTTTGTGGCAGTCTTCAATAATTATGTTCCCTTACTTGAGCCTGACTGAGCAATATCTTGAATTGTATCAGTACATTTGGTAATATATAAACAGAAATTCCTCCATCTTTCCCAACCCTTTCACATAACTTTAGATAATGAAAAATAAACCTGTTGTAATTTAAATATGCCACACTGTTTTAACCCAAACACAGGACCAGACGGACAGAAAAACAAAAACATCTGTCATCCCAAGAAATCAGCTGGCACACACAGCAGACAGATAGGTATCAGCACAACAGCAGAAAAACAGGACCACAAAATTAAACTTTTCCACCAACAACAGCTTTCTGTTCAGCAACAAGCATTGGCCAGACACCACAGGGGGATACTAAGACTTCACACCTCCTCACAATACACCGTACCTCCTGAAAACTTCAACTCCTCACAAATACACACCTGTACCTCACTGAAGACTTCCCCACCTTCCTCACAAATACACACCTGTACCTCACTGAAACTTCACACCTTCCTCACAAATACACACCTGTACCTCACTGAAGACTTCACACCTTCCTCACAAATACACACCTGTACCTCACTGAAGACTTCCCACCTTCCTCACAAATACACACCTGTACCTCACTGAAGACTTCACACCTTCCTCACAAATACACACCTGTACCTCACTGAAGACTTCCCCACCTTCCTCACAAATACACACCTGTACCTCACTGAAGCCCAGCTATCTTAAGTTGGGATGTGCTGGGCCGGACAAGTCAGGTGATTAATGGCAGTGCTACATATTTTCGCTCCTTGTTATGACAGACAACAATAGTTGCTGTCTGAGCATTTGAAAAACATAATGAAGAAGACTGAAGCAGTTCTGTCACAAAATCACGATAATTTGACACTCTAGATCCTAACAATAATACAGTGTCAATTGTTATGCACTGTTGTGCACACACATATCAGCACAAACATGCATCACAAACATCCATGTGCTAACATCTTTCTCAGAGCTATGGAATGGACATCTCCGTCAAAGATGATAAACTCCAAGTGTGGCGAGTCAGTTCACTGGGTTTGATTTTGTGAAGCATTAGTTGGGTAGATTCTCTATTTTTTCAAAACTAAAAAGCACCATCAACCATCTCTTTTGTTAAAAAATAAAACTCTTGATAAAATATATATAATGCTTTTCTGATCTTATGTACCCCCCCTCCCCTCAAAAAGCTATGAAAAAACAACAATGATAAAAACAACAACAATGATAAAACAACCACCACCCATTGATCATTCAACATACTGAGATTCACATCAGTTTGATTGAAAGTCTCAACTCCAAATTGCAAAATATGGATCAATATTTTAACTATAACACAACTAGACAGCAGAAATCAGCAGACCACTACAAACCACATTCCATGAACATTACAACGCCAAAAGATCCTTCAAAGTTGAAGTCAAATGCTATATCCCCATGGTACACTGAATACAGTAGCTCCATCCTTCTGGGTGGCTGTGGGAAAATATCCTACAGACTTTGGATACAGAATCTCCCTGAAAAGTATTAGAATCTTGATCACTGACTCGCCCGACCTTGCAAATTAAAAAAAAGAAAGAAAGAAAGAATAATGGAAAACCCCAACTGTTTTTAACTAGCTGATCAAAAACTTTCTTTTTTCTCATGAAGAAAATGGAAGAACTCTATTGACTTCCATGTATGTTAGTTTCAAAACTCCCACATGCAAAAAAAACACCCCACACATTTGCATTAAAAAAACAACAACTAAGGATAACATTTTTAATAGTATCTTTCACTGTGAATGAGTTCTGTGTAAAGAACACATCACTAACCTAGGACACAGACACAGACACAGACACAGACACAGACACAGACACAGACACACACTTTTTCTATTCCAATTTTTGTGAAAGAGAAAAAGTGGACAAACAACAAAGTCACATAACTACAGTAACAGTGCACAAATGACAATCAGCAAAGGTCATGATGGCAGCTACCCATGAAAATTTGAGCAAGATCAAGGACTATAGCTATAGTCTGGACAGGGAGGTGTGACAAAATTAACACTTCATAGTTTGCTTTGAAACTTTTCACCACTAGATCAAAACGACATCAGCTTGCTGGCTAGGAAAACAAATAAACCAATCACAATAATAACAACAATGACAACAATCAAACTTATTTCACTTACTCCCTGAACATTTTTTTAAATAGAAAATACATCATTGACAGCTTGAATAAACATATTTTAACACAGCTTCAGTTGATTGACATCCTCTCATCAGGATCCTGATAATATGCTACCAAAAAGTGTTATAAGGACCATGCCCATGGGCGAATTAATCATACCTGTACTTATTTCTGTTTGTTACACAGAGAATACACACTGTCAATCAGAGTGAAACAAAAACAATCAACTAAAAATAATCATCAAGTCATATTTACTAAATATTTAAACATTTATGCAACAGGAATTTGTCGTGTGTGTGTGTGTGTGTGTGTGTGTGTGGTGTGTGTGTTTGTTGTTGTTGTTGTTGTTGTTATGTGTGCACGCATGTGTATGCAGACCAGAATTCAGATTATGCATCAAAAACAAAGATGTCTCCTCCAATTTCTTCTCCTGTTCCCCTGTTTCTTTATCGCTCCACATTGTCATGAATACACACCACAATACTGGAAGATGGAATTGAGATGTCAAAAGAACACATTTTTCATTTCTGGAATTTGAATGCTAAAAGAGCAAGTTTTATTTTTCTGGAATTGGGACACCAACAGAGCACTTTTCTTCTTCTCTTATTATAAGAAATATAACTTTTGGAATGTTCTCATCACAGGAAATAAGGGAGTGTAATTTCTTCACAGGGGTGGTTACACATCAGAGGTCTTTCAGTATGGTGCTGAAATAATCTGTAATTCTGTTTAGTTCAGTCATACCAACATCACACAATACAACGTACACTATTCTCTGTCATAAAACCACAACACATTTCTATGCTGCTAGAATTACACAACCAAAGCCACCAATGATACACTGGGTGTCACATTCATGCTGACAAATCAGAGTTTTCAATTGGCTATTTCAAAGATGTGAAAATTATCAAGGTATCGGCTTGATTATATTTTAAAACAAATCCCTGAAATTGAAAGTTTTTATATCTTTTGTGAAAGCCATTAACATAATTCGATTACATCCCTGAAGTTGATGACTCTTCTTTTTTAAAAAAAATAATGAAGAAGAAAACTCAAATGCATAAGTCTGAGTTGATTTTTACCAACCGTGAAATCCTTGTATTTAAATGATGTGTCAATCCAACACACAATAAGTGGATTTCGGTCAGTTTTTGCATATCATGTGGCCATTTCCCCATTCCATCTGCAGGGATAGAATGGATAGCCTGGTAGCTAGAGCAATGTGCTGAGGTTACAGCAATCTCCCAGACATCTGGTCAAGACGGCTTTTCCCTTGGAGATAAAATCAGTAGTGCTGACTCCCACTGCCCTTAAGTCCTTTGGATGAATGAAACACTAAACCCAGGTCCCATGTGCAAATGCACTAAGAAACATCTTGCACACACATTACAACCCATTCCAGCTTTCAGAAGAGAATACAATTTGTGCTAGTGACTGATGACAACACTTCAAAACTGCATACACACGGGGACTGGATGAAAACAAGCACATGAGAGTACTTATTCATTATCCTCGAAATATATGAACTGAATTTGTGCGTGAAATTGTCTGGACTACAATTACCCAGTCATGTGACCTCAGTGAAAAATCTCATTCACAGCCTGGATGGGGACTGCTGGAGATGGCAGGAATGCGGGCTGGTGGTTGAACAGAGAACCAAACCCATGATCCTTGATTCAAGCACTGGTCTAAAAAATCCTATTTACTCTGTCAACCTGCCCCCGTCAACAACTTTTTAAACTCATGTTTGTCTCTCGCCCTCCCCCCCCCCTTCTGTTTCTTTTCCCTTCTCATTCCATGATTTAGTATATATTTTTGATACAGCATTTATGTAAAATATTCCATGCATAGAAATAATTCTCTCTCTGAAGAACTGAAACACTCAGTGTCTGCAAAGACTGTGTGGCGATGCCACGAGAACAGTTTCTCTGGAAATACTAAAACATGTCAACATCTATGAATGCTCAAATCAGATAAATTCTTCTGACAGGACAGCCCTGAACCAAATTATTCATCATATTTTGATCTTTGTCAGCATCTGTTATACATGTACATGTACAGCTGTCAGTTCCCCACTTTCAGCTCCTCTCAGCTGCAATTCACTCTATCCCATTCTATCCCAGCCCAGCCCAGCTGGGGCCAGCTGGCCCTGATTATAGCAGGAACTGACTGCACTTGGACTTGGTAAAAGGAGGTCCCTTGCTAATTTTAGCACTGGGCCCTAGACCCTTCACTGAGTTATGCTGGCTTTGCGCATGATGTGTAATGAATCAATAATATAGAAATGAAGCATAGCTGCCCTAAAAGCACAAGAAGAAGAAAAAAAAGGTAAAAAACATGCCCAGTGTCAAGAAGCCACAGGCCAGGAATGTAGCACAGAAAAACAGATACCTTCCAAAAATAAATACGTATTAATGTACTCTCATTATAATACAGTCCAAAACCACCCATATTTGCACACCGATCTTAATTTTCAGATTCTGATCTTCAATGATTTAGCACACACAAAAATTTATGAACTACTTTTAAGTACATGTATCACACCATGTATACAGGAGAAAATTCACACAAAATGATAAATTGAAAGCAACATTTTGTCGAGAGCTAACCTGATTTTTGGTCAGTTCTAACACATTCACATTCTTCATATGCAGGCA
>CM060329.1:13154277-13174277 GCA_030674155.1 Stramonita haemastoma
TCGTGATAAGTGACATGATTAATGATTCCCCTCTCTTTCTTCTGCATTTCTTTCTCTAAAAGTAAAAACTATATTTGAGTTAAATTTGAATGCATATTAATATATATTATTGCCATGTCCTTTAAAAAACACAAAAAAGAGGTTGCTCCCCCAAGGTAAGTAATCATCCACATATAAAGTGACAACACAGAAATCGTTATCATTTAGCATACACTTCAAGTGATTAGTGAACTCCTGTGTTGAACTGTAAAAACCATGGCATTGCAGCAAGCCATACTTTTAGATAACAAACTGAAAGCCTTTGGTCAATCATGAAAATAAAAACATTCTTCCAATCCAATGACAAAAGCAATTTTTGTTCACAATAGCTGGAGATCACCCCATAAATTGTTAATGATAAATGACATTCTTTTTTTAACTATGCCAGTATGTGTGTGTGATCATTAACATTGGATTTTAACTGGACATAATGGAAAAGAATTCCTCACTGCAAAAAAAAAGTGTCCTGAATTGTGAATAAACAGGTAGTATAAACTCACGCTAACATAGTCAGCTAAGTTGTAAAATAAGCTTTCATGTGAAATTATGAAAAAGATGGCAAACTATCCATAGCCATAGGGTTTCTAGTTCTCACTACTTCTACTATAAACTTCATTCGGATGAGACTATAAACCGAGGCCCCATGTGCGAATGCACACAGAACATCTTGCACACACATTAAAGCCCCGTTCCGTGTTTCGGAGGAGCAGGCCATCGTGTGCCGGTAGGAGCGGATGACAAAATTTAAAAAAATAAAACAGCATGCACACAGGTGTCGTGATTAGACACCATCCCTGATGAAAAAATCGGGGAGTCAGAGTCCCAGGGCGGCTCGGGGCTGTATATGGCAATGTTCTGGTGGCTCCTGCAACGGTACTGGAACCATTCGTATCAGTCATTGCCTTTCCGATGGATCATTCCAGTGGTGTGGAGAGGGGGGTCTGCTGCATGGGTAACAGTTTGCCCTCCATACTTATTACTTACTTACCCAGGTTTTGCACTCTAAAGACAGAGGGCAACTCCATAGTCTTCTGAGACTGATGGGTGCCTACTTCTACTACTATTACTATTATAAACTTCTAACATCAACCATCACTCCTCTTGCTGCAGCTGTTGCTGCTATCAAAGTCAAATTTTAATTTTCAGATGGTATATTGAATAAGCAATGATTTGCTTTTTTTCATCTGTGTGCTGTGCTCTGTGTGTGTGCGTGTGTGTGTGTGTGTGTGTGTGTGTGTGTGTGTGTGTGTGTGTGTGTGTGTGTGTGTGTCTGTGTGTGTCTGTGTGTGTTGTGTCTGTGTGTCTAGTGTTGTACGTGTGTGTGTGTGTGTGTGTGTGTGTGTGTTGTGTGTGTGTGTGTGTGTGTGTGTTGTGTGTTTTCTCAAATGTATAAAGACTACAGGAGACAAGAAATTTTAGCATGAAAGGTGGAACAAGTATCATAAGTAGCGAGTGAGCAAGATTAGATGTTCTGAGGTAAGCCATTGCATGCCGGTAAAAACAGATAACAAGATGTTTGAAACTCATGCATAGGGCCAATAGTGGTGTTGTGTTTAGACATCATCCCTGAGTTGGAATGTGAATACCTCATAATGGTGGGCAAAAATGGTCACAATATATATGCAATTTCTCATCATTGCCGTAAATCCCGGAGCTGTAGCCATGGAAAACAACAAAATACACCTTACATGATGTAACAGTAACACTGACAGGCTTTGAAGGCTCCAAGGCAGAATTCATGTCTAGTGAGAACGACAAGACTGCAGGAAAGTAGTCTCTTAATCAATGAACTAAACTTCTAAAGCGTCTGGTCATTTCTGTCTTAACTTTTGTCTCGTCTACTTACCATTTTGCAAATCAGAGTAGAAAAATGCAGGGCCCATTGGTCGTTGTGTTGAATGATGAGTGCTGTTCCCTTCTGTCCCATGCACACACTTGTGGTCTATCAGCTTGACTTTGTCTTTCATACAATCTGTCATATGATCTGAAACTTGAACATCTGTGAAGTGGACTGGTGATAGCGCTACCCCCTCACCCCCATTCACAATGGCAGTTTTACAAGTTGACATGACATTGTCACTGCATTCTTCCCCTCCATCATCGTCAGCTTTTTTCAAAACAGGACCACCACAAGAAGTGATGACTGTTTCACCGTCGCTGATCTGTGTCACTGTGCTATTTACGTAATACTTTGCTGCAGCTTCTTTGTCAGCCAGTTCTGATGTTATCACATTTTTCTGAGCACCCAACATTCTGATGCGATAGTCAGTGGCCCCATGCCTGTGTGGTCTGTCCTCAGCATGGCTGACGTTCCCCACACTGGCACCCAAGGTGAATAAGCTGTCATTGGAATCGTGAACAGGTTTTTGAGCATTTTCAGTTTGAGTATTATAACCCCCTATACTATCTGAGCTGCTGGCATTACCAGAAGCTTCAAGTACTGTCAGTTCTTCAACAGAGGTTCTAGAATAGTTCCTGTCCAGTTTGCCAACATAATCGATGTCCGCATCCTCCTCATGTAAATCAGGGTTTGTGGAGTCAAGTTTTGTCAAATCTACTGTTTCAGGGCAGTCATTATAATCATTTATCAATAACTCGTCTGCATCTCTTAACAGTCTACTAAGATCTTCACTGCTTGGGGAATAAGGGCATGAATAAGTATCTGCATATTCACTGTGAATCTGTGCATCACTTAAGAAACTTTGTGGGCAGTCTTCACTATGATCTGAAAAATGAAGTTTCTCCAGTTTGGCACGAGTTTCAATCCTCTCAAAGGAAACCTGTCTATTTTCATGTACATGCTGAGTTTCAATATCATTATGGCATGGCCTAGTGTTTCTGGGAGGTGGCTGAAAAGTGTGAGTGACACTTTCAACATCAACATCAACATCAATTCTGGTTGCTGTACAAACAGATCCACGGGGAGAGATCATTTGTCACTGGGCATAGCGGACAATCTCTCCATGTGACGCGTTGGTAAGGGTGGTGGATGTGATTCTGACTGAACAATGTGCTTGTTACTGCGTTGTAAGAAATGAGATGAATTACCACTCTTGGGAAGGCCAGTCTTGTTATCACGAATGGTCAGGGCAAGGTTTGGGGCACTCTGTGCCCGTAATGGGATATCTGAATAGTTCTGCACCATGGTTGGAGTCCCTGCTGTTCCACACAGTTGACAGGACTTGACACCATGCTGAAAATCACACTTTTCGATTTCCAATGTAGAACCATTTTTGGAAAGTCTCAGCGTGATCCTGGAGGTGCCGCAGCAGCCGTGTTCGTAGACAGCGCTGGTGCAGCTGTGGGGGGGAAACTGGCGGTCCACCGGGGGTGCGGAATATCGGTCCCTGGAGTTCACTCCGCACCCTCCTTCATCTCTCCCCCCCTCGTCACGGCTACGTCGGCTGCTGCGATGTCGGAGTCTCACGGCACTATCTCCGTTGATGCTGCGAGGGCGACTTGATCGTCCACTCCCCCACGGCCCCTCCCCGGCCACTCGCACACACGCCACGGCACGGCGGCTTGGTCGACAACCCATGAGACCCACGATACGAAAAATCACAAGTGAATGCCCATCCTAATGAAAATCCCCTGTCGCTCAGCCATAGCTCGCCACAGCAAAGCACGGCTGCCTGAAGAAAAACGACAACACTAGTCTTTCTGTCGTTCATTGACCCATAGCACCAAAAGCGGAAGTGCTATTTGGACGATGAGGTGTGCGCAGTCGCACGGTAGCCTACAGACGAAAAAATTAGGACGTGATTTCACATGACTCGCATGATGCTTTTAACATAATGAGTATCCTAAATGGACCAATCATGAATTTTCCTCCGCAACGATAAGTATTCTAAAAAGCAAGATATCTTGAGCGAGCCGTTATCAAATCAGTTGGCGACAAGTCAAAGAAAAGAGAACTTTCTTTTTCGCATCAGGCAGTGTGAGACAGCGAGCACCTTGGTTGCCTGGCGACGCTGAGGGGTGTCATTAACCTGCTGTCTGTGCATATTAAATCACAGGAGTCTGTCTGATCAATCTTGCTCCAACTAACTCCGGATAGGTCGTGGTCAGCTCGTTACAGACAAACCGAATGCCTTTACATGCGCTCGTGTTTTCTTCATTTCTGAATGCCTGAATCAAGTAATGTTGAACAGTAGCATCTCTTTTCAACGAGTTAAAGATTTTTGCTAATATTTTTTTCTGTTTTTTCACGAATAGGTCGTAATCCGTTATCTATGCATTTATTTATTTTAAGATCTCGAATCATTGACTGTGTCACGTTTTGTTTTGTGCTTATATTACGTAAACACCTGATTCTTCTCGCCAACTAATCATAGGCATTTAAAATTTTGGCAAACTGTTCAATCTAGATCGCGTGCGCTGGTGTCGCTGATTGTGCGCGTGCGTGCGTGCGTGCTTAGTATGTATGTATTGTATGTATGTATGTAGATGTATGTTGTATGTGTGTGTGTGTGTGTGTGTGTGTGTTGTGTGTGTGTGTGTGTTGTGTTCATTTATTCTTTTATTTCGAGGATAATGGAATAAGCACTCTCGTGTGTGTGTGTGTGTGTGTGTGTGTGTGTGTGGTGTGTGTGTGTGTGTTGTGCCACGACAGAGCTGAGTGGTCAAGGCCGTTAGATTTCAATCCCAATGGGTCCACAAAGTCGTGGGTTCGAATCTCGACGGTGTCTGGTGAATTAAGGATGGGGATTTTTACGATCTACCAGGTCAACTTCAAGTAGGCCTACATACCTGGTAGAGCTTTAATTTCCTTCGTGTGTGTGTGTGTGTGTGTGTGTGTGTGTGTGTGTGTGTGTGTGTGTGTGTGTGTGTGTGTGTGTATGTGTAGGCTTACAGAAGATCAGATATACCATCTTAAAGATAACGTAGCCTACTTCATGTCACGTGGGTTACAGAATACACAAACATCCCCAGCATACAGCCCTGAAGTCGGAATGGGCTACCTTCATGGGGACAAAAACGGACGCATACGCAAAATCTCACCATTAGTGAACCTCGGAGCTACTAGCAGAGGAACAAACAAGGAGCAACAAAAAGTGATCATTGCAAGCTCTGTCACCCGGCTACATGGACACTTCAGCGATAAGATGGCAGCTGGCTCCTCATCAGTTAAAATCCTGGAGTCCTAACCAGTGATGTGCCGGGTCACAGCAGGTTCTCTTCTTCTTCTTCTTCTTCTTCTCTCTTCTTCTTCTTCTTCTTCTTCTCTTCTCTTCTCTCCTTCTTCTTCTTCTTCTCCTCGTTCCTCGGCTAGAGCTCCAAGGGTCTGCCCACCATGAAGGTAGCCGCATTACGACTTCCAGAATGTATGCTGGGTATGTTCGGTTTCCATAATCCACCGAACGCTGACATGACTGACGGGATCTTTAACGTGCATAGTTGATCTTCCGCGTGTGTGTGTGCGTGTGTGTGTATATATATATATATATAAAATATATATATATATATCTATCTATATCTATATTATACTATCTATCTATCTATCTATCTATCTATCTATCTATCTATCTATCTATCTATCTATATATATTATATAACAAACAATAACACTACACACACACCAACGAAGGGAATTAAGGCACTGGCAGGTCTGCACTTGAAGTTGACTTGGGAGATTGTAAAGAATCTCCACCCTTAATTCCCCAGACGCCGCCGAGATTCGAACCCGCGACTTCATGGACCTATAAGATTGAAGTCACACTGTCTTAATCACTCGGCTGTAACGTCTGTTGGCCTCAAGTTGACACCTCCATGGGGGGAGGGAGAGCCTAGTGGTCAGAACATTGCGCTCGCAATTTGACGACCCGAGTTCGATTCCCGGTCGAGGGAATTTTCCCCTGGAGTTTACATCAGTGCTGACTCCACTCTCCCCAAAAGTCTTTCGGATGAGACTACAAACCGAGGCCATGTGTGCGAACGCACGCAGAATATTTTGCGCACATGTTAAATCATGTTCCGCTTTTCGTAAGAGAAGGCCATTGTGTGCCGGTGGGAACAGATAACAAGATACATAGCCTACACACGGAACTGGATGTAAAAAAGCACGCCAGTGCTTATTCCACTATCCTCGGTATAAAATTAAAAAATACAAAATAAATAAATAAAAGCTCTGCCGCCATGCATCGGTCCTGACATAGCCTTCTGTTTTCAGCCATGGCTGTTCTCCCTCAAGGAAATAATGGACAATGCGCTGTTCCTAATGACGCTAGCCGTCATTCCCCATTAGTTAGCATCCCTGCATTACTTACTGTACAAAGCGTGAATAAAGATGATCAGAAATACACCAGGTACACAGAAATAGACTGAAGCCACAGAGAAACAAGAGTGGCAGCCCCTACTAGTAGTGCCAACTACTTTGTTTCCTATCCACCACACACACACACACACACACACACACACACACACACACACATGGCCACACACACACACACACACACACACACACACACACACACACACACACACACACACACACACACACACCACACACACACACACACACACACACACACACACACACACACACACACACACACACAAACACACAGTCAACTACAGACTGAAAAACGATCAAATGCTCTAAAACACAAGCAGAGCAATGAACAAGCACAAACAACAAGCAGACAGATGGAAATAAAAGAAAATCAAAAACAACTGAACAATGGTATATCAGAATACACGAGAAGAGGAATGAAAGAAAATTTAATAAACGTAATAGATGATATCAGTATACATGTTTGTAGGTATGTATGTATGTATGTATGTATGTATGTATGTGTGTATGTGTGTATGTTGTATGTGTGTATGTGTGTATGTATGTATGTATGTATGTATGTATGTATGTATGTATGTATGTATGTATGTATGTATGTATGTATGTATGTATGTGTGTATGTGTGTATGTGTGTATGTGTGTATGTATGTATGTATGATGTATGTATGTATGTATGTATGTATGTATGTATGTATGTATGTATGTATGTATGTATGTATGTATGTATGTATGTATGTATGTATGTATGTATGTATGTATGTATGTATGTAGTGTATGTATGTATGTTGTATGTATGTATGTATGTATGTATGTGTATGTATGTGTTATGTAGTGTGTAGTGTTATGTAGATGTATGTATGTATGTATGTATTTTGTATGTATGTATGTATGTTATGTATGTATGTATGTATGTATGTATGATGATGTATGTATGTATGTATGTATGTATGTAGTATGTATGTATTGTATGTAGTGTATAGTAGTTGTTGCATGTATGTATGCATGTATGGTTATGTATGTATGTATATGTATGTAGGTATGTGTGCGTGTGTATGTATGTATGTATGTATGTATGTATGTATGTATGTATGATGTATGTATGTATGTATGTATGTATGTATGTATGTATGTATGTATGATTATGTGTGCGTGTGTGCGTGTGTGTGCGTGTGTGTGTATACTCATCCCTCGGCTAGAGCTCTGAGGTTCGCCAATGATGAGATTTTAGCGTATGCCACCGTTTTCCCTTGCCTTACCTTGTTGGTAGCCGCTTTCCGACTTTGGGAATTAAGCTGGGAATTAAACTTTCTCAATTTTGTCAGGACCGTCGAGATGTAGCCTACCTCCCCGCCCTTTCCGATTTTCAACTATCCTGAGTTCATTTGACGTGCACAGGTCCGTAAGCACGCAGGTCTGGCTGGTTTAGAATCACCGCCGAAAAAAATGACATTCAGTTCGATTTTCCCGTCAAACTAGGAAGAAAGGGCAAGGCTGGGAATCAAACCCAGAACCGAACAGAACTGATATAAAGTGAGTAATACAAAATGCAAGGGAGTTTTTGGCTCAAGTTTTCAGAATGGAGTGGATACTGTACCCCTCAAACCTGGAACACCGCTTCAGGATTACTGCTTGTCTAGACTCTCCCATAGAATGGTGGGTCCCTCTGGAGAAGTTTAAGTTCCTACCCATAGAAAAAAAATCAAGAATCTGTGGAGGCTTTACTAGGTGTCCCATAACCTAGGCGGTCGTAGGGGAGCGAGGCGTCAGAGACCTCAGCTTCTCTCGGGGCCAGCATATTGAGGGCGGCGCCCATCTCCTCTCCCTCGCTGCTTTACCTTCCCTGACCCTAAAGAGGGCAGTTACCCATTTACAGCTGGGTGAACCGGGGACTGTACTGAAGCCAAGGCGAGCAAACGGTCACCCATCCAACTGGTAACCACGTTCAAGGCTGCTAACTTGACTGGGGAAAGCGAGCGCTCTGACCACTGACTATGGCAGTTTGTTGTTAGTAATGCTGCATCTCGGTAATAACACTGATGTATCTTGGTTCTGCGTCTGCACATTGGTAGGGTAGTACTGTTGTACTTTGACAGTACTGTTGCACCTTGGTGGCAATCCTGTACATTGGTAATAATACTCACTCTCTCGGGAGCAGCCCACCTGGTGATAGATATTATTATATACCACGAAGAGAACTGTTACGACGACAGCCATATCATACAATACAATACAATACAATACAATACAATACAATACAATAACATCTACAGTGGTAAGGCTGGATCAGTGGCAAACACCACACCACACCACAGCCACCACCCGCGTCACAATAATAACCAAAACACCAGCTAGGGACGAGCTATAACTATAACAAACCACTGCATTTCAAACCCCCGCGACGACGCCGGTGGGTATTCAATGTCCATCTCCATTTCCGCCGCTTGAGGAGGTCAGGCTTCCAATATGATGAGCAGGGGTGGGGGTGGGGGTCAAAGTGACCAACGCTGGAATTGCACTGGGAATCTGTCCAGGGCTCTCTCTCTCGTCGTCATCATCACCGTCATCATCACCGCGGTTCTCCCACACACATCTTTTATAAATAATGTAATAAAGTGGGTCCTCCCCCGACGAATCTTACATGGAGTTTGGGAACTACGTGTGTGTGTGTGTGTGGTGGGGGGGGGGGGGGTGCGTGCGTGGGTGCTTGCGTGTTGTGTGTGTGTGTGTGTGTGGTGTGTGTGTGTGTACGCGTGCGTGTGCGTCCGTGCATGCGTGCCCCTATGTATATGACCGTAACTGTGCGTGTTCTCAACAGCGTAGAACAAACGAGGAGATGCACCAGACTAACCAGACTATATAAACGGTCGTTTGGACAGCACATGTAGGCAGTCGGTCACTCTTGCTCCTCAACCTTCGAAGTAAGTCTTTGTGCTGTGATATAATGATGTGCTCTTCTTCCTTTTGTTTTGTTGGTGGTGGCAGAAATGGTGGTGGATTTTTGGGTTGGTTTGTCCCTTCTGGGTCTTGCAGGCTATTTTTGATGTTTTGTTTTGTTTCTGGGTTTGTGGTGTTTTTTTGGTTAGTTTTTTGTTTTTTGGTTTGTTGTTGTTTTGTTGGTGTGTGTTGTTGGTGTGTGTGTGTGTGGTGTGTGTGTGTGTGTGTGTGTGTGTGTGTGTGTGTGTGTTTTGGGGGGGGGTAATTTCTTATAACGCCCAACTGGCCCTTTAATTTCTACTCCTTGTTTTTGTTCTGTGATGCCTGCTCAATCTGGACCTAGCATGCAAAAAAACGTAACGCTAGAAGAGAAAGGAAAAATTGTTGGCCTCCCATTTTGTGTGATACAACCAACACCAACAGGCAAAATTCCTAATTATGGAGGACAAGTTAAATGGCTCAGTCCAGCCCCATCTGATGAGGGAAAACTCCAGTTGTAAAATGGCGACCATTACGTCCGTCCGTAAGGACAGTCCCTTGTCAATTCCTAGACCCCGGAAAACACATTTTTGACACGAATCAACTGCAAGTCAAGTTTGAAAGTCGTGGGGAGAAACTGTCAAATCAACATTAGTATGAGGTGCGAACGAGATAGTTCAGTTGTCAGAGAGCTTGTTCTCCCCAAACTCGTCAGCAATGAGCATAGCTGCCTTGAAGATGAGTGACTGTTAGTTTGTGCCCATTGGGTTCAGTACAGTCCCCCAGTTCACCCAGCTGTAAATCGGTACCCTTACATCACAATATTTCTGATTTCAAAGGCATTACACAATTTTATGATAATCTAAATTGCTTATGAAATTAAGATTAGCCTTCTACATCCTAGTTGCGAATAAGAATAATTAAATGAATAAGGCTGCTTGGTATATTTTGCTGGGATATATATTTTTGCCTAATATCAAGGTGGGACAACTTCAGACAAAAATGTAGCCTACTTCATCCTCTGTTGTTCGTTACACAAGAGAGAGAGAGAGAGAGAGAGAGAGAGAGAGAGAGAGAGAGAGAGAGAGAGAGAGAGAAAAGAGAGAGAGAGAGGAGAGATCTCCACCTGTGTTTGCGCTCTCAGTTTCTCTCCATATTAGGCGCTACTATACCGCTCCCTCCCTCCCCCCCCTCCTGATTTCTCACCCCGACCCCCCGCAAAGATCTCTGCCAGAAACAGACGCTGCACCCAAGGGGGTCTCCGGGCCTGGCGGTGTAAAATCCGCTCTCTGTGGCAACTTGCAGAGAGAGAGAAGAGAGAGAGAGAGAGAGAGAGAGAGAGAGAGAGAGAGAGAGAGAGAGAGAGAGAGAGAGAGAGAAGCAGACAGACAGACAGACAGACAGACAGACAGACAGACATTCGGTGAAGATTTATAGGCCTGTCTGTGTCTTTTGCGTCGACCCCCCCCTCCCTCCCCCACTCTTTTGTGTTTCTGTTTTTATCTTCTGCTTTCTGGTTTGCTCCCCCCTCCCCCCTGTGTCTCAACCTTACCGCACATGACATAAAAACTGAGGGAGAAAATTCCTTCACTGGGCCTGCTGAGCTAGCTGACCAGGGTGGTTGTCTTGACGTGCACAGTTGAAACTCCGGCATGGCCACTCACGTGGTGGCTGCTAGCACTGGGGAGGACAGCAACAATCACAACTCTATCTATCCAAGGGGCATTTTCAGACCATAGGCCGCCTAATGGTCATAGCACCCCAGCTGCTCGCTCTCTCTCTCTCTCTCTCTCTCTCTCTCTCTCTCTCTCTCTCTCTCTCTCTCTCCACGTCAGACTAACAGGCCAATAATTCTGTGTGGTCTCTCTCTCTCTGTGGCTGGAGTCTCTGGGTGTTCTCTCTCGCTCTCGCTCTCTCTGCGTCATGGCGTGCGCTTGGGGTCTGTTAGCTTACTACGGGTTGTCTCCCCTCCGTCCAACCTGGGTGTGAGGTCCCCAAGACTTTGGGGTGCCCCCATGGATGGCGGAGGCTGCTATATAGTCTGGTGCTTTGGGAGGAGAGCTGCAGAGAAGCAGCCTGGAGCAGAGGCGAAGAAGCACAACACGCTGTGGACAGGAGAGCCACTGTCTCCTGAAACCTGTCGGGGTCTGGTTCGTATATTTGTTAGTTCATAGGCTAGTTTTGGTCAGATAATTATGCAATGTGTGAGTGACTGAATGGGATGGGGGTAGGTAGGGTGTGGGAATGGGATACGGGGGTAGAAGATTGTCTATTAGCGTGGTGTGTGTGTGTGTGTGTGTGTGTGTGTGTGTGTGTGTGTGTGTGTGTGTGTGTGTGTGTGTGTGTGACAATAACAATAATAGTGGTGGGGGGGTTGCAGGCCCTCTGGGCCATACAAACAGGATGATGTGCATAGTATTGTATATGGAAAGCAACTAGGTGGCACAACAGATTTTCAGTGTGGAGGGCGGGCATAATATACCTACATATAGACTGCTGTTGTGAGAAATAGGAACAATATCACAGTGACAGCGGACGGGGAACATGGAAAACTAAATGTCAACAATATCATCACAAAGAAGGATAACAAGATAAAACTGAAACCTACCAATGGGGGGTGGAATTCATATTCGTACAGTCTCAATAATGCTGATTCTTAGCGTCTTTGTCGGCTGTATAAAATGTTCACAGTGTCATTGAATAAACTATACATGTAGGCCTAGGCTAGGCCTACTTCTGAAAACTCTTCTTCGTCTTCTTCGAACGCTCAGAAATGGACAGCAACTAGTATTGTCAGCATATGAGCGAAAATGCGTTGTGATGCCGTTAAGCGCCTGACAAATCAGGCTCAGCACGTCCGACTTTGATGTGGGAGAGAACTAGAATTGTTGGGGGGGGGGGGGGGGGGGTTCTTTTGTTTGTTTGTTTGGAGAGGAAGAAAATTGTTATATTTAAGTCTCTGAAAAAAAGGCAAATTCCAGTGTACTAAAGGCGGGGTTTTTAACGATCTCCCAGGTCAACTCCAAGTGCAGACCTGCCAGTGCCTTAATTCTTTTCATGTATAAACATGTAGAAGATTTTTAAAAATGCACGTTTAATATCCTGTAATTCATATCAGCGTTCGATGGGTTACGAAAACACAGTAAACACTCCCGAAGTCGGAAGGCAGCTACCTTCATGGTGGGTAAAAAACGGTCGCATACACAAAATCTCACCATTGGAGCTCTAGCCGAGGAACACGAGAAAGAAAAAAAAGTTTACACATATATAAAGGAA
Organism: Stramonita haemastoma; assembly: GCA_030674155.1. Lineage (NCBI taxonomy): Eukaryota > Metazoa > Mollusca > Gastropoda > Neogastropoda > Muricidae > Stramonita > Stramonita haemastoma. The sequence goes on from CM060329.1 coordinate 13,166,798, forward strand.
CAGCATAGCACGAACTGGCATTCAGAAATAGCCACAACTTCCGATTAACAATTCAATGAGATTTCGCAATGACTTAGGCCTACTTAACCCACGTGTTAATAGGTGCCAGTTTTTACCTGTCGGAACGTGTTGTTGAGGAGCTTTGCCAAAAATGTTGTTGCAGTATCAAATAGGCCTAAAATTGTCTCGAATTGAAATGTTTCTGCCTATATCTGTTGTTGTCTGTCTTGATTCTGCTGTTCATGCAATATCCCCTGTCTGTCCGTCCGTCCATCTATCCGGCCGGCCGTCTGTTCGTTTGTCTGTCACGCAATATCCTCTGTCTGTCTGTCTGTCTGTCCGGTCGGCTGTCCGGCCGGCTGTCTGTCTGTCTGTCTGTCTGTCTGTCTGTCTCTCTCTCTGTCTCTCTCTCTCTCTCTCTCTCTCTCTCTCTCTCTCTCTCTCTCTCTCTCTCTCTCTCTCTCTTCGTGACAGCAATCTTCCTCTAATGAGCAATAACTGAGGGTTTTCCAAAATTGCATCACGAAATCTCCAATTTAGTATCACCTCTATAATGTATGCGTTTGTCAGGTATATATCTGCCAGCTATTGTTTTACATGTACAATACCCCTTTCATCGCAAAAGTCTAAGAAATGAAAAAAAAAGGAATGTGCACTATTTTCGTTTGTGGTGACCGTGTGTCTTGCCGATATTACGTAAGTTACGTCTTCAAAATATTGTTACAGATGGTGGACATTTCCTGTTGTTTTTTTTTCTCCTTTTTTTCCCCTCCGTTCCTCGCTTAGAGCTCCCAGGTTCACCAATGCCAAGATTTTTGCGAATGCGACCGTCCCCTCCCCCCCCCCCGACACACACACACACACACATACCATTAGGCCTATGGTAACTAGTTGCAGTTCGACTTTGGGGATACCGCTGGGAGTTGAATCAACTAATGTTTGCATGGACAGTCGAGACTTAGGGCTAGCTCCCTGCTCTTGCCGGTTTTCAGCTGTCGTGGGTTCTTTTGACGTGCACAAGTCGGTAAGCACACGGTTCGGAGTGGTTTAGAGTCTCCTCCGAAAGACTTCACTTTCAGTTTGATTTTCCTGTCAAACTGGGGATACAATCGGGAAAGGCTGGGAATTGGAATGGAAACCAGAACCACACGGTTTATATGTTAGGCAGGTGAATGTCTTAACTGTCCAGATTGTGTTCTCTCTGGGGGAAAGGCGGGGGGGGGGGGGGGGGGGGGGGGGTGCAAATTACAAAATGTTGGCAATTTAAGCCATTAAAGAAACAAACTCAGAAACATCACCTGACGTGTTAAGATTGGAACTTGGAGTCAATAATTATGATAACGTTACTGTATCAATGGCAAGTTGTGTGTGTGTGTGTGTGTGTGTGACGTAAATCTAGGTTAGTTATGAAAACGTCACAGGATGTACTGTGCATATCCATCACCTTTTTTCTTAATAGGTGACAAATACAGTAGGAGATAATTCTCTCTCTCTCTCTCTCTCTCTCTCTCTCTCTCTCTCTCTCTCTTTAATATATAATGGTTCCCATTATTCCTTTGATGTCAGTTTTTCAAGAGAAAGAGAGATAGACACAGAGAGATAGCAATAAAGATAACGAAATTTTATGTAATGATGGTAATAGATTAAGCACAGTGACTTTCTTTCCCTCATCCAACCCCCAGAGAGAGAGAGAGAGAGAGAGTCAGAGTCAGAGACAGAGAAAACAACATGTAAGTGACGAAATTGCGTTATCGTGTGCATGTGTGCAATCGTGTGCACGCGCGTGGGCGTGCGTGTAGAAGTATGTGTAAAGAAAGTGGTAGGCCTATACTTAAAACAAAGCCAAAAAAAAAGTCTCTGCCAATCTAGGTCGTTTAAAGCAAGTAACCAATTTCCTTTCTGGCTGCGGTGCTGAGGGCGCCGCGAGGGGGGTGAGGGGATAAACTGCTTAGCGGATTAATCGCTTCTCGCTTCATTTGCGGAGGGTGCAGGTGAGATTCGGTGCCGGTACTACATATTCTTTTCCTTACCTGCACAAATTTTGTCCCACATGCACCCAGCCGGGTAGATTTGGTTATTTCCGTACGTCTCTGTACTCCAGTATTTCTCTGCTAGGCCTACTGACTGATGTACTGTTTGAAGACTGTAATTTCAGTTATCTTGCAAAAGGCACTGTTTGTTTCTTTCCTTCCATCTCCCTCCCTCCCTTTAGTGTCTTGTATTCGCTTGCATTGGCTTCTCAAATCCGAGGTCATAAACAAAGGAAAAATGCAAACTCTGAAAACCCACTCGAACTCTTAGAGAATGGCGAATGTCTTTAATTCATTGTGGGTGGAATGACGTTCTTAATTACCTTGACGGTCATGACCTTGATTTTTGGCCAAGGTCAGACTTTAGAAGTGCGGAGTTATCAACCAAATCTATTATTTATTAAAGGTCTGAATATGAGTCATTGAAAAGTCCTGTAGGGGTGGGAATTGAGTGTGTGTGTCGTGTGGTGTGTGGTGTGTGTGTGTTGTGTAGGAGGAGGAGAGAGAGAGAGGAGAGAGAGAGAGAGAGAAGAGAGAGAAGAGAGAGAGCAGTGCAAAAAATAGAGAGCCACATCTGTAGGCCTACCTCCTTATACATTCCTTTAGGAAGTGTAGGCCATTTGTGCAGGGGAGAAGGGATGACCCCCCCCCCCCCCAAAAAAAAAAAAAAAAAAAAAAAGCGTACATGTAAAAAAAACCCACACACATATGCACATTGGTATAGTATTTAGACATGATCCTCGAAGTAGTAATAATTGGCAAAAACGGTCGAATGTGCAAAACCTTAACCGCTGGTGAAGTGCAGATCTCTAGCCGGGAACAACAACAACAAAAAAAAACAACAAAAATATGCGACACACACACACCGCAGCACACACCGCAGCGTACTCCTAAAATTACTGTCCAGGGGTCGGAATTCATCAGGGAACTAAACTCTAAAATATTGACCAATATTGTACTTTGATCAATCAATGGTTTGTTGCTCGGTTTGATTTTACCCCCACTGCGTGGACGACGTGACATATTTCTGTGACGTCCTCTTGTTCACCAGCCTACAGAGGAAATTTCGTCCATTTTTCCTGCTTCTGAACGGAGTTCTCTTCCCTTGGTCTAGTGGTTTTTGATCGTCTGCTTCTTTATACTTGTTTCCAAACCTGCCAGGTAATCTCGCCAAGTTTCTTCTCGTTTCTATAGTAATATTTACACTGTTTTTTTGTTGTTGTTGTGTTCGATTTTTCGCCTAACAATATGAAATCATTGAAGATAAATTTGAAAATATAAGCTGGCCTGTGTGCAGAACCAAGTGCTTAGACTAGAAATTTGCTGATGCCTTTGATTAATTACTAGTTTTAGTAACATTGTCATGATTATGATTGTCATCATTATTTTATTTTGTATATTTGCTGTCCGATTTTCAGCTGAAAATGGTTCAGGCTGGGCAAGGTTTAATGGAAAGATTACAAACTATAAGATGAAAAGGTAAAATTGACCGTCATTACATTTTTGTTTTGTCAAGAACAAGGTGCCTCCTTTTTTCTTTCCTCCAGCTTGCCCCCCCCCCCCCCCCCCTCTCTCTCTCTCTCTCTCTGTCTCTCTCTCATATCAAAATAATGTTATGTCTGCTTGAAATTATTAGTAGTGGTTAATAATGATCGTCCTATCTAAGGGCAAGAGGTGGATGAAAAAAAAAATCAGTACTGATCTGTAACCCCGGGATTCTCTCTCTCTCTCTCTCTCTCTCTCTCCTCTCTCTCTCTCTCTCTCTCTCTCTCTCTCTCTCTCTCTCTCTCTCTCTCTCTCTCTCTCTCTCTCTCCCTGTCTGTCTGTCTGTCTGTCTCTCTCTTTGTCTCTCTCTGTCTCTATCTTCTTATTGCCTTCTTATTGTGCTTCTTCTTCGGCTGCTGCTTCTTCTCTTAATGTAATCACGATAATCAGCCTAGGATCCTCCATGTGAGCCTCTTCTTTCTCGGCCTGAATTCAAAATTTTACTAGATCTATTGGCAGTAGCCTTTTTTTCCCCTAATAATCAAGGTCGGCACATGCTGTCTTCGGGAATGGGGTCTTGGCACCACATCAATGTGGATGTTTTTTAATTTTGTCATTTACACCTACCAGCACACCGTGAACCCACTCTTTTCCCAAAGGTAGAATGGAATTTAATAGACAGGCAAGAGTGTTGTGTGTGTGTGTGTGTGTGTGTGTGTGTGTGTGTGTGTGTGTGGAGAGAGAGAGAGAGAGAGAGAGAGAGAGAGAGAGAGAGAGAGAGAGAGAGAGAGAGAGAGAGAGAGAGAGAGAGCAAGTCCCAACTTGTTAGCCGCATGACAGAGTCAAACGCACGACTCCATTAGTGGATCGAACGGCAAGATTTGAACCCATGACTCAGTATGGATCTAGCATCAAATGTGGTACCCACTCAGACAACCTAGACTTCTTTTCCTGTGTTAAATAGCAGGTGAACTGTATACTGGCCACTATAATGGTTGAGGGGTATTCTGTTTATTCTTTCGTTAAGGCCTACATCTGTATTTCTTTTCAATCTGTCTGCATTTACTTTGCTTCTTTTTCTCTGCCCCCGTTTGCTTTCTTTTCGTTTATTTATTTGTGTGTGTGTGTGTGTGTGTGTGTGTGTGTGTGTGTGTGTGTGTGTGTGTGTGTGTGTGTGTGTGTTCTTATCTTCTGTGACGATCCTGCCCAGCTGTTCCCACGCCACTCATATCCATCTCTCTGCCCCAGTCATACCCAAATTCAGTACGTCACATCCTCGTGGCCAGAAGTCCACAGGGAGCCTGTCAATATCAGGCCGCCATCGAAAGGACCCTTGCACTGCTGCTGGGTCATTTTGATAGTGCTCAGTGGTGCCTGTTCTGAGCTAAACTACGCAGGATACCACCTACTGAGCCATAATTATACTGATGACAATGATATCTTCGTCACAGGGTAAGACTGAGTGGACCCCAAAGGCTTTGACACAAACTCACCACAGGCACAAAAGTGTATGGGGAAACCGAAACTGAAGTCACCATGAGCCCAGAGCAACTAGGTCCACCGAATCGAAGACATTTTTTTCTTTTACTGCATGATGACCAGTGGCCATGAGGATGACGTTATGGTGCTACTATGGAAGTGAATCTGCTTTAAGACTTGAATGGGCTGTAATCTACGTTTCCTCTCATAATTTATCCCGGCGTCAACCAGATCTGAGAGATATAGAGATATAGACGCCTGCAATGTTGGTCAGGTAATTTGAGCAACACTCTCAAAACTGCATCCGTAAAGTGGATGAAGTGTCGTACCAGTGTTCCCACTGAGCCCACAGCACACTCACTCTCGGTAGGAGGAGCCAGCCAGAGTATAAAAAAAATTCCCAATGACTCATGAAATTCGGACCCACACATTTCTAATCCGTAACCCAAGGCACTAACCACTGGGCCATGGTGGCTGTTTTGCTTTCTTGTTTTTGTGTTTGTTGCTTTTTTTGTGGGGGCAGGGGGGGGGGGGGGGTGTTTCCCGATTGTCCTCATTACCCTGAATCCCTCGAAACCGAATTGTTTTTGGTAATGTTCACCTCATATAAGTTTCTCTTTTTGTGTGTCTGTCCATAGGCTGTGAAAGCAGAGCATTTAAAAGGGGTTACATAGTCTATTTCTGTTGGTACTGATAATATTTTAATGTAAATTGCTGTTACGTGTCTTCTCCTGCTAGATGTGTTTGTAATCCTCCATACCCTGAACGTTGATGATGCCACAGATATTCATTTAGCTTTGAGATTGACCATGTGATAAGACTGTGCTTCATTACACTTCTGAGTCTTGGTCTTCACTTGCCATATCTGGTCCAAGCTAAAATTTTGTCAGTTATTGATGTAAGTAAATTGCCAGGGCCCATGATAATTTTTTTTGATGCATTGAAATGTAATATGGGCATTATCTTCATCATTGATAAGCATCTAACATAACTACCTGTATACCCCATAAAGGAAGAATATTGTGAAATAAATTGGAGTACGGCTGCCTACCTGGCGAGGTATTTTATAACAACTATGTACCTTTTCCTCTAGTGCATGTGTATATACCCTTACAGTGATTCTCAGGTGTGATGTCTGTTTTGATACGTTCACAGTTGTTTATCCTAGATTGTTCACATCCACATTTCCATTGTGTGTTTGATTACGCTCTTGTCCAGAGTCCTGGTCTTTAGATAAAACAAGGTGTTCTTGAGTTCCTACTCTCCAGAGATTAAAATGTATCTTGTCATCGACCAAACCGGAGAGGTACAGACACCTACATGGTTGATTTTTTTTTTTAAGTGTCCACATGGTATCAGTCTCTCATTTGAGCCTACACCACACTCTGCCCCGAACACTAGAAGCCAACCTCAGTCGCAAATGTTGAGGGGATTCGAACCCAGGACTGTGAATTCTTAGCATGCTGTCAACTGCAATTTGAATGCACACATTTTCTGCTTTTACAGTCAAATGACAGCAATCCACACATCAGACAGACACACAGAAAGACACACAGATAGACAGGCAGACAGATAACAGACTATAGTCAACTCGAGCATACCCAGAGAATTAACAGAGAGTTGGAAGTGGGCTACAGCATGTAATTTTAAATTTTTCTGCAAAACACAGTCTAATTAACAGCAATGCTAGCATGTCTGACAGAGAGAAAGACAGATAGTGAGATACCAACCAGACTGTATTCCACTCAAGCATACCAAAAGAGATTAACAGAAAGTTGCAAGTGGCTACAACAAGTAACTAACTGCCCCCAGCAACATCTACTGCTGTCAAAAAGCGTACAGATCTAGCCTGTAGATCTACCCCAAGTGTACCAGAGCTGTCTGGCTATACTCACAGCCACTGCAATCCAATCCAAGGAGTGTTATGTGCAGATAATTACGCGGATCAGCCACGGGTGTGTTGCGTCGGCAGGGGATTAGTGCAATGAATGTTAGTGTAGGGAAGGGAAAGTAGGCCTGTGTGGGTCTGGTTTTGTAACGCCGGTACATTCCACTGCTGTACTCAAAGCCGTCAGCCTAATGAAAAGAACTGAAATGAACAGCTAGATCTCTCTCTCTGTGGTGTGGTGGTGTGTGTGTGTGTTGGCTTATCTGGGAAAAATATTTTTTGGCTCCCACAGCCACCTGATGTAGCTTATATCCCAGTATCCTACTATGTGTACTTGGCATGACAGTGTGCAGATTGTACTACATGTACGATGTGTGCATGGCCGCTCCATCTGTCGCCGACACACCCGCCACTGAATTCGTTTACCCAGTGTAGTGCAAGTCAAATTGTATCACTCCACTCCCACAACATTGAGCAACTCAGATGAAACTATAAACTGAGGTCCCTTGGGCAAACACATGCACAATATTGAGCATAGGCCTACATTTAACATCCATCCACGTTTTTCTCTATTTATAGACAAATGCACGCAGAACAA
>CM060329.1:13176777-13196777 GCA_030674155.1 Stramonita haemastoma
GGTCCCTACGAAAATCTATCAATCTTAAAGAAGCGTAAACTTATATGGTACAGGCATATCACAAGATCAAAAGGACTAGCAAAGCCAATACTGCAAGGCACTGTCCACTCACTCACTCAATCCTCGTGGCCCCGCTGGGGGGGGCATAAGGCACAGACAAGGGACCTCCAGGCAGTCCTATCTTGGGCGAGCCACCGCAACTCATTCCAGGTCTTTCCCATTATCTTCATTTCCTCCTCCACAGTCCTTCTCCAGGTCCCAAGGGGTCGGCCTCTGTTTCGTTTCCCAGGAGGTGCCCAGGACAAGGCCTCGAGAGGGTGTCTGCCTTTTTTCATGCGTAAGACATGGCCAAGCCAGGTCCAGCGCAGTTGCTTCACCTGCAGCACAATGTTGTTGAAGCCTGTCCTCCTCCAGATTTCCTCATTTGTCGCTCTCTGCTCCCACCTAATCTTAAGAATCCTCCTCAGACACCTCCCCTTAAAGCCTCTCAACCTGCTCTCCAACTTCTTGTTCACTCTCCACGTTTCTGCACCATATAGAAGAGTCGAGCGGACGTTTGAACGGTATATGTTGAGTTTTGTCCTAGTGCTGAGGGTTGCAGAGTTCCAGACGTTCTTCAGTTTCTTGAAGGCCTGAGCTGCCAGGCCGATCCTTGCTGCAATCTTTCTTTCGATGTTGCTGTCTGCAGATATGGTGCTCCCCAAGTACTTGAAGTCTGTTACTTCTTCAAGTGCTTTTCCGTCTACTGTCACTGGTTGCTTTAATTTGTTTTTCACCTTCATGATTTTTGTCTTTGAAGCATGTATTTTCAGCCCAACCTTTCGTGCTGTTTGTGCCACCCTATCTGTCTTCTCCTGTATGTCCTGGTGTGTGTGGGAGAGGAGAGCAATGTCATCAGCAAAGTCGCTGTCCTCCAGGCGGTGGAAAAGTCCCCATACAAGTCCTCTTGGCTTGTCCGATGTTGCCGTCCTCATGACGTAGTCGATCACAATGAGGAAGAGGAGCGGCGAGATGATGCAGCCTTGCCTCACACCTGTTTGGACATGGAACCACTCGCTGTGGTTCCCCTCGTGTCTCACGCAACACATGTTGTTGGCGTACATGTCCTTCACGATATTGATGATTTTGGATGGAAGTCCATACAGTTGCATGATCTTCCAAAGGGACGGGTGGTGGATACTGTCAAATGCCTTCTCAAAATCTATGAAGTTCACATATAGGGATGAATTCCATTCTAAAGACTGCTCTATGATGTTTCTCAACACAAAGATTTGGTCTGTGCATGAGCGTCCACTTCTGAAGCCGGCTTGCTCTTCCTTAAGCTGCTTATCTACTCCTTGACGGATCCTTTGAAGTAGGACCCTGCAGAAAATCTTGCCAGGAACTGACAGAAGATTGATGCCTCTCCAATTCCCGCAAATGGTAAGGTCCCCTTTCTTTGGGAGTTTCACAATAATACCTTTTTTCCAAGCATCAGGCACTGTTTCAGTGTCCCATGCCTGGTTGAAAATATCGTGGAGTGTCTTTGCACTAAGTTTTGGGTCTGCCTTCAGCATGTCTGCTGTCACTCTGTCCTCACCTGGTGCTCTGTTCCCCTTGGTCTGTTTGATGGCTGTCACTATTTCCTCCATCGTTATCTTGCCTTTCTTCATCTCAATGGTGATTGGTGGTTCTGCGTTTGTGAAGTCTAGTGTCTCCATTGGTTCCTCTCTGTTGAGAACCTCTTGAAAGTGTTCGGCCCACCGTTTCATCTGGTCTTCTTCTTTTGCCAGAGTCTGTCCTTGTTTGTCCTTCACGACTGTTGCCCTACTTGTAAAGCTGCCTGTCAGGACTTTAGCTATCTTGTAGACGGTTCTTGTGTCTCTGCGGTCAGCTGCCTCTTGGGCTTGGGCTCCGAGATCATTCACAAACTGTTTCTTGTCTCGCTTCACACTTCTTTTCACCTGCCTGTCAAGGTTCCTGTACTCCTCGTTAAGGATACCCCCGGCTGTAGCCAGCAACTCCTGTTTCTTCTCCTTTCTCTCCTCTATGAGTTGCCATGTGTCTTCGGAAATCCATTCTTTGCGCTGCTTCTTTTTGTAGCCGAGGGTCTCTCTGCTTGCTTCTGTGTACGCATCTTTTACTTTCTCATAGTGCATGTTGATATCGTCTGCTGGTACGCTATCTAACGCCAGAAACCTGTTTTGGAGTTCCAGCGTAAAACGTTCTTTCACAATCGCATCCCTTAGTCTCTGAGAGTCAAAGAGGGGTTCTGATGTTTTCTTGTTTGTCCTTCTAAGCTTCAGGCGAAGCTCTGCTAGGAGAAGGTGGTGGTCGCTACCAACATCAGCACCCCGAATCGCTCTGACATCCAGCAGCGAACGCCTCCACTTCTGATTGATCATGATGTGGTCAATTTGATTAATTGTTCGTTGGTCTGGTGAAGTCCACGTCAGCTTGTGGATTCTCTTGTGCCTAAACATTGTCCCACCAATGGCCAGCCCATTCTCCCTGCACAGGTCCCTAAGAAGGTTGCCATTTTCATTGGCGTCCCCTTCTCCCTCTTTCCCCATGCAGTCCTCGTACCCACTGTTGTCATATCCTACTTTGGCGTTTAGGTCCCCCATCACCAGAAGCATGTTGTGACGTGGAGTCTTGTCCAACTGTTCCTGAAGGCACCTATAAAATAGCTCCTTGTCTTCTTCTTCTGCTTGCTCTGTCGGTGCATAACACTGTATGATTGTTAAGGCACTGTCCAAGGAGGAAGAAAAAGAGGCAGACCAAGGAAGACATGGGAGAACAACATCAGCGAATGGACAGGCCTAGAACTAAAAACAAAAACCTGAGAAAGGCAGAACGGAGAGAGGAATGGAGGGAACTGGTTGTCAAGTCTTCATGGGTGCCCCAACAGTCGCCAGACTAAGGGATAGATAGACAGACAGACAGACAGACAGACAGACAGATAGATAGACAGACAGACAGACAGACAGACAGACAGACAGACAGACAGACAGACAGACAGACAGATAGATAGATAGATAGATAGATAGACAGTAGGGATGAACAAAGTGAATGTTTACTTAAGGCAAGGTGGGCTCTGTGGGTAGAACGTGTGACGCTGATAAATGTAGATAACGAGTCCTAGGATTGAAATCAGTGGTGGCAGTCAGATGGGAGTGCCTGCATTCTGGAAATTCTGTGCTAGAATTTTTTCCCCTTTTCAGCCAACATCATTCGCTTTCTTTCTGTCCTTTACTTATCTTTCTGTCCTCTCTCTGTCTCTTTCTCTCTGTCTGTCTGTTTGTCTGCCCATCTGTCTGTCTGCACCTCCCCCCCCCCCCCCCCCTCTTATTTTCTGCTTTCCCAAACCATTCTGCTCTCTTTGTTTTTAAATAAAGAAAATCTGATATTCATTACATTTTTACGCATTATATCAACATTTGGACTATAGTGTGAACACTGGGAGGATAGGGTGCAGAATGTCTATTCTACACTGTCACTTGTCCATATGGCATGTACATGGCTACTTTGAAACAGAGTTCTATTTTTAAAGGCTTTTTTTTGCTTGTTTGGTTGTTGTTGCTGTTGTTGTTGTCAGTGGTGGTGGTGGTATGTGTGTGTGTGTGTGTGTGTGTGTGTGTGTGTGTGTGTGTGTGTGTGTGTGTGTGTGCGTGTGTGTGTGTGTGTGTGTGTGTGTGTGTATCTCTTGTTGTAATCTGAGAATGATGTTTACAGGAGTGAAAAGCCTTCAAATAACTGACTTTCCCCCTCTCCCTCTCTGTCATTCAGTTTCAGCACCAGTACAAGAATCCGGCTCCGAAACAGCAACAACAGAAGCAGTCTCTGAACAGCCAGAAGCCAGTGAAGACACCACCACCACCACCCCTACCACCACTGAATCTACCAGTGACAATGCTGCTGCTGCTGCGGATGAAACAGACAAAGCTCCTGCAGAAGCAGAGCCTCCCAAAGACACCCCGGCACAGGAGACCCAGGACGCCCCAGCAGAAACACAGTCAGAGACTCCAGGTGAAAGTCAAGACACACCTGCAGAGGTGCAGGTCATCGTCACAGAGGCTGAAGACACTGCTGCAGAAGCAGAGAAAGAAGCATCACCAGCATCAGATCCCGAACCTTCTGCATCGGCTGCAGGGGGTGACTCCAGTCAGCAGGGTGAGGACGTCCCCGACACCCCGGTTCCTCTCTCCAGCCCCGTGGCGGAGAAGCCAGAGGACCCCCCCTCTCTGGCGGCAGAGACCCGGCCCTCCACCACCGCCTGTGAGTACGAGGACGACTTCCACTCCATCATCTCCGACCAGGAGGTGCACAGCAGCAGCGCAGGGCCCGCCCCCACCCCCGCCCCGCTCCCACCCTGCCCCCGCCCCGCTGAAGACCAGCCCGCCATCGTCATCCCCTCGCCAAGCCCCAGCGCCACAGACGAGGTCAGGGCGGAGGCGGGCGCCGTGGTCCCTGTGGCCGCCGCCGTGGCCACCTTCGACGGCCGGAGCGCGGCCGAGGAAAGGGGAGAGTACCGGGGAGAAGACCGCAGCGAGGTGCAAGGGGACGGCGGGGAGAACTCTCGAGGTCAAGGCCAGTGGCAGTCGGAAGAGGAGGCGAGGGTGGCGACGTCCCTGGCGGAGCAGAGCGGGGACAAGGAGGCCCTGCAGAGGATGCGGGAGGAGAAGGAGAGGCTGGAGGGGGAGCTGCACGCCCTGCAGACACGCTACCTCAGCCTGGAGGAGGGCAGCCGCCAGCAGGCCATGGAGGCGGGCACCTGAAGGAGCGGTGCCAGCAGCTGGAGGCACGCATCACGGAGCTCGAGACCCAGCTGGCCCAGGCCAGGCAGGAGGCCGACTCCGGCAAGGAGAGCGAGGCCAAGGTCAAGGACCTGCAGCAGCGCCTGGCCACGCTGTCGGACGAGGACGCCAAGAAGCAGCAGAAGCTGCTCAAGCTGCAGGACGACCTGCAGGAGACCCAGGCCAGACTCACCGCGGCCGAACACCAGGCCACAGCCAGCAGAGAGGCCGCCGACCGTCTGGCCGAACAGCCGCCCCCCCAGTCCAAAACCTGCATCCTCATGTAATGTAGGCTGCTGCTGCTGCCTATACCGCGCTTCCAGGCAACAACAAACACTTTGCAAAAAGACTCGCTAATCTCTTCAATTAGGAAAAATAAACCCCCTGTCTTGCCTTTGTGTGTTACTTTCATAACTGCAAAAAGACTCGCTCCTCTCTTCGATAAGGAAAAACCCGGTCTGTCTTGGTGTGTTACCTTCATAACTGTTCTGTGGTTTCTTTCGCTACCTTAGCTTACCTTTCATAACTGCTCTGTGGTTTCTTTCGCTACCTTAGCTTACCTTTCATAACTGCTCTGTGGTTTCTTTCGCTACCTTAGCTTACCTTTCATAACTGCTCTGTGGTTTCTTTCGCTACCTTAGCTTACCTTTCATAACTGCTCTGTGGTTTCTTTCGCTACCTTAGCTTACCTTTCATAACTGTTCTGTGGTTTCTTTCGCTACCTTAGCTTACCTTTCATAACTGCTCTGTGGTTTCTTTCGCTACCTTAGCTTACCTTCATAACTGTTCGTGGTTTCTTTCGCTACCTTAGCTTAACTTCATAACTGCTCTGTGGTTTCTTTCGCTACCTTAGCTTACTTTCATAACTGCTCTGTGGTTTCTTTCGCTACCTTAGCTTACCTTTCATAACTGTTCTGTGGTTTCTTTCGCTACCTTAGCTTACCTTTCATAACTGTTCTGTGTTTCTTTTGTTGTGGTTTTAAGTAAAATTTTAATTATTCGATCAGAAGAAGGTAGCATATACATGAAGTGTACACCAAGTGAGTACACCAAGTGTACACTTAGTTCAACGATAATTCTGAAAGAGAAACGTGGTCTGCCACTTTTAGTAATTTTTGTTGTTAAAAAATTGATGTTTTTGCTTACTTTCGAGCTTGAACACACACCCAATAGTAAAATTATTTCAATTTTTTTACAATATGACATTATCTTTGATTTTTCTGATGATTAGTACTTTTGACATATTGGTTTCATTTCTTGATTTTAACTGTTTTAAATTAAAATTTCTATTTGTTGATGTTGGTTTTTACATTATGTTAAACCTATGCTTGTGTTTTGAAACTTAAAAGGAAATGTATATATTGTATTAAAGTATATTAGTATGCAAAGGATTAACATGTTGATGATGATATTTAAGGAAAAGTAAGTGTATGATAATGGCATTAGTTGCTGTCTTCTTTTAAACAAAACCTTTATGAAGATTCCGTCCTCCTTCCAGTTTGTAGAATGGGACTTTGAGCACAATTTGTACAGTAAAACTGCATAAAATGATCAGTATAATTTATAACTTTGTATTTAAAATAAAATTTCTAATTAAAAATGTTTCATAAGATTGAGTTGCTTACCATGTTAAGTTAAACTGATTCAGTATTAGAAGTGGAACAGTCTAGTCTCACACACACACACACACACACACACACACACATGTGCAGACAGCGTATGTTTAAAAAAAAAGTCAAAGTCAAAAGCGACAGGAAGAGATCTATAAAAGTTGAATACAGAAGTCGAGTTATTTCACGCACATATGATTATGCCTTGCCGTTCTTCCCAGCTTTCACAAAGTTAATGCATTGGGGCAATAGAACAACATTAGGCGGCATGCTTTGTTTGAGATGCAGGATTAAATGGTTCAAGTGGACTCAAACAGGCTTTTTTCTGTTGTGTGTGTTACCTGTGCGTGCGTGCGCGTGTGTGTGGTATGAGTGCATGTCCATACACATACACATGCTTCTCTGTATGCACGGGTATCAAAACACAAGACAAACACAATGAAAATCCTTTTTATTCCCATGTTTATTAGAATGCTTCAACAATTCCCAACATCGTTAGCATTTTGACAAAACAACTCATAAATTGTGACTTTTCAAGATGAAACACACTTCTTTCCATAACATTGTTTCCAGTCTCTCACCTGTATTTGAAAGCACAAAAAAATTCATAAAATCACAACATAACCAAATTCATTTAAAATGTTTTACACAAGGGATCAGTGAAATATGCAGAACTTAAACATTAGTTCTAAAAATACTGAAGCTACTGATCACTTCTGCAGATGATAAATATCAAGTAATTAAAACTCAGTTGAAAACTAAAAACAGAATGAAAGATGTCTGGAATTAAAAAAAAAAATTATGCAAATAGAAAAAAAAAATTTTTAAAGGAAAAAAAATTATAAAACAGAAAAAACAGAGAACCCTCCCCCCCCCCCCCCAAACAACAGGGAAACACAGCAAGAGTCCTATTTTTCAAAAGCTTATGGTACAGCCCACTGAACTTGTATCAAGCAATAGTTTAGAAAGAAAAAGAAAATCACAAAATTTTGATCTTGCTATTCATCTGTTAGAAAAAAAAATTCATGGGATTGATTTCTTTTGCAATGTCTGTAACTAAAAAGCAAAGGTAAATGTTTTTCAATACAGGATCGGGAAAAGTAATATCATTATACATTAATACATCATTGTATGCTGGTTAAAAACACACAAACAGGATAATTAACACTTTCATGCAGAGGGAAACCGTCACATGCAGGTCGAGTGTTATTATTCTTATGCAATAATGGTAATGTATATATATTAAAAAAAACTTTACATGTCCACATACACAAATTTCCAGAACACATTAAAGCACCATACTGATAAGATTGAAATCATGACAGTGCATTCTCCTGAGTAGTACAAAGAAAGAGGAAAGGGAGTGAGTGTGGGGGGAGGAGAGAGAGAGAGAGTGTGTGGTGTGTGTGTGTGGTATGTGCTTAAAGAGAAGCCTGCAAAACTGAATAATACTTCTTATGAATAAGTTAAACAAAATATATTTAGTAAATTTTCTGCCTGTCCTTACAATCTGAAGTCTATAGATAAATGTAACACTTAGGGATGAATACAACTCAATAATAGGTGGTTTTATCAAATTATGCGTATTTAGTGTTTCAATTTCAGCTTTCTATGCATGATTCCAGATATTTGTAATTATTCACTTTATAAAAGCTACTTTCAAAGATCTTGGGGTGGAAATCTTCTGTACATTATTGTAAAATTTATTTTCACCACTGTGGTTTTATGAAAACAACTTTTATGTGTATGCACATGTACACACTGATACATATGGTCCTGCATGAATTCATGCATGCACGCACACACACACATCTCAGATCTCATAGAAAAGTCCAACTCCACGACTCTCTTAGTGATGATTTCTTTGTTGTTTAGACATTTGGAGTTAAGATCAGTGTGGACCCCACTCTCCCCCAAAGTCCTTCAGATGAGACTATAAACTGAGGCCCCGTGTGTGCACACGTTAAAACCTGTTCCACCTTTCGTAAGAGTAGGCCATCGTGTGCCGGTGGGAACAGATAACATTTACAAAACTCCATACACACAGGGACTGGATGTAAAAAAGCACATGAATGCTTATTCCATTATCCTCAATATAAAAGAATACATAAATGAATAAATAAATAAAAATCAAGCAGACACAGGCTGATGCCAGTGGTAACATTTCTGAAAAGCTGAAGCTAATTCCTACACAATGTAGCTTTTGTAACAGTTTTCTGTGTTGGATTTGCACAACTTTATCTTAAAATTTAATTTTCATTTGCTTTACAAGTTCAGGTACACACACACACACACGCACACGCTCACACACAACACCCACACCACGCACGCACGCACGCACGCCACCACCACACACACACACACACCACACACACAACACCGTCTCGTCCTTCGGATGAGACTTTAAACCGAGGCCCCGTGTGCGAACGCACACAGAACATCTTGCGCACACGTTAAATCCTGTTCCCTTTTCGTAAGAGTAGACCATCATGTGCCGGTGGGAACAGATGACATTTACAAAACCGCATACACATGGGGACTGGATGTAAAAAAGTACACGAGTGCTTATTCCATTATCCTCGATATAAAAGAATAAATCAAACACACACACTCTCTGTCCCTAACCCAACCATACACACCTTCTCTAAAACTCCTTTCCATAAAATGAAAGATGTACACTGACACACTGCACCTCTTCCTTCACTGACAGATTCCTACAGTACACCATGAGGCAAAACCCACCTGGGTTTTTCTCCACTCTGCCCTTGTCCTCCATACAAAACAAACAGTACGACTGAAACAAGCACCCATCTCAGTCTGATCCTTTTCATCAGTAACAAAAACCAAAAAAAAAAAAAAAAAAAAGAAGTAAAAAAGCATCAAACTGAATGCAAACTCTCTGGCAAAGACTGAATAATGCTTGAAGAAGAAATCACCCCCCAAAATTAGTTACTTCCCTTTAAATGTCTGATCCCTTTTCCGCCATTTAAAAAAAAAGAAAAAAAAAAAGGAAAAAACGAATCACTATGAGAATGCAGATTACCTGGTACAGACTGAATGACTGAAGTGCAAAAAACTCATGACCTCCCTGACACTCCCCCCCCCCCCCCCCCTCCTGTTTACTCCACACTCAGTTTATTTTATTTACAGCTGTGATTTCCTGATTAGGGCTACTTTAATTTGTAAGAAATGTGTCAGTGCATTATCAATTCTGCAGTTTAGCTAACTGCAACTCTGTCATTGATAATGTTGGACAGCTAATTCATAAGTAAGGGGAAAAAGCACTACTGTACTTGCTGTGACAAAAGAATGTATGCTCATCCCAATAATTAATACCTTTACCTAATCCTGAAAAGAAAAGGTCACAAACCATGGTTGAAGAATTCATAAAACTAGCAACCATACCCGCAATAATAAACTAAGTAAATATGAAACCACTGAACTATGTTACAAAAATTTTCAAATATCTACTAACTGATTTTAGATCATGAAAAACAAAAATCATTTGAAACTCAAGAAACGAGTGATTTTTACCAATACTGAAAACATCCCAAAAACCCAAAAATGGCAGCAAAGACAGATTCAAAATTATGCCCCAACTCCAAAAGATATATCATGAGAATCACAATGATGCCGCCAAACCAAAACGGACCATACAATGCAGAACGCAAGCAAGGCAAGAATGTCATCTTCTACTTCAACATGAGGAACATGAAGCCAGCAAAAATTTAAACAATCCTTTTTTTTTAATAGAAAAAGAAACAAACAAGCATGAAAATCAAAAAGAGAGAAAATTACTGTAGTGGCAATGTGATCATCCTTGAGAATGAGATGCAAGTAAGTAGGGGGAATTTCTTTCTAAAAAAAAAAAAGAAAAATGGAAACAGACAGCAATTTACAACACAAAGGAAATGACCCAGAAATAAAAGACAGTAACTTGTAATCCTGTTTTTTTTTAAATTGTCTCTTCAATCCAAACTTTTTTTTTTAAATAAGAGGAGACTAAAACTGTCTCCAATTTATAGAAGAAAAAAAAAAAGAGGAGGATGAACAATGACAGCGCTGAAGAAAACTATGGGTGGGCAAGGATAGACGTGAGAGACAGAGAGAGGGGGGAAGTGGGTTTGAGGGGAAGAAGATGAGTGAGTGAGAAGAGAGGATGGAAGGAAAGGCTGTACAAATGAGAGACAGAGACAGAGAGAGAGAAATAGATAGAGAGAAGAGAGAGAGAGAGAGAGATGCTGTTGAAGAGAAAGAGCAGCAATGGATACATTATTGATCAACACAAGACAGGACAGTCAGGAGACTGATACTCAAGAGATCATCCCACAGTTCTCTGCCTTTTCCAACCCCAGGATTTCTCTTCACATGAAAGACAATGCACACACACAAAAATCTATGACCTCACAAAAAGCTGATAAAGCAGGAAATGATGATTTATCACATACAACTTTTTCATACAATTTACAGCAACCCCAATCCCACCCCTCCCTTGTACTGATGATCGGAGCATACGCCAATATCAGATCAGGACAGACAATACTGTCTTCAAAATGCATTTAAATCAAATATTTCCGTCTTTCTAATGCACATGACACAAAAAACCCACACTATCATCTTTTTAACAATATCAGTCACAAATTAAATGAATCTTTTAACGATATCAGTCACAAATTAAATGACCAATTCAAATTTGACACACACCCCCATTTCTACAATATCTCATTTTTCAGACAATGTCTTTTTTTCTCTGATGATATAATACTAACATGATAATGTGATTTAACAGTTCAAGTGGACAGCTCTTTCTTTGAAATTAAAGACTGATAAATAATATTGCTTGTTTTGATGTTAAGAGAGTACTTGAAGTCTATCAAAACACAGAGTTAAGGTGAATATAAAAGAAATACTTTTATAGATGAATATTTGTTCACATGTACAACACATCATGCAGGAAGCACACTTCATGCAGTAATATGCAATGGTATGGGGGGAAGAACAAGCATAAACACCTTCCTTCTCTTGGCTACAATCAGGAATACATTCTAACAAACATGCAATAATACATAGCTCATACATGCACAGATATTGCATTCTCCTCCAAATCTCCCCCCTCCGTGCGTCTCTTGAGTGTTTTACAGACACAAAATACTTTCAAATTATGTACATAGAATAGATGCAACGTACTATCAGTAATCAAGAAAATGGCTTCCTCTTGGTAAACATTTTCCACCTTCCTTTTTTCCAGCTTTTTCCTTTATGTCAACAGTACAGAGATGTTCTAAGATTGTGATCATAGACAAATAAGACAACATAAGGTCAAATATCAATACACACAAAAGTTTAAGCTGTATGCTGTACATATGCGGATGTAGATTGATAAGCATTCACCTAGAATTACATGCGGCTTTTGAATATCAATTCAAATATATATCAATATGTTCAATATACACCCTTCATAACACACGCATACGCGTGTGCGAGCGCGCACACACACACACACACATATATATACAAAACACACACACACATGCAAACACATACACACAGAGCAGTTACACACACACACACACATGCAAACACATACACACAGAGCAGTTACACACACACACACACACACACACACACACACACACACACACACACACACACACACACACACACACACACAGAGGATTATGCAATTACGAGTACACACATACACGTTAAAACCTTCAAGCTTAACTTACAGCTGAAAAAAGAAGTTTGGCACCAACCGTGTGAGCTGTATGATGATAATGAAATAGAGAACAGTCACCCTCTTCTTACTTCAATCCTAGTGAACAGCACCTCTTCTACTTCAATCCTAGTGAACAGTCACCCTCTTTCAATCCTAGTGAACAGGCACCCTCCTTCTTTACTTCAATCCTAGTGAACAGTCACCCTCCTTCAATCCTAGTGAACATCACCTCCTTCAATCTAGTGACAGCACCTCTTTCAATCCTAGTGAACAGGCACCCTCCTTCTTTACTTCAATCCTAGTGAACAGGCACCCTCCTTCTTACTTCAATCCTAGTGAACAGGCACCCTCCTTCTGTACTTCAATCCTAGTGAACAGTCACCCTCCTTCAATCCTAGTGAACATCGCCCTCCTTCTTTACTTCAATCCTAGTGAACAGCACCCTCCTTCTTTACTTCATCCTATAACAGGCACCTCCTTCTGTACTAATCCTAGTGAACAGTCACCCTCTCAATCCTAGTACACTCACCTCCTTCTTACTTCAATCCTATAACACTCCCCTCCTTCAATCCTAGTGAACACTACACCCTCCTCTGTACTTCAATCCTTCATCCCTCTTCAAGAACACTACATAACTCCCCACTGTCATCTCTTCTTACTCTCCTCCTCCTCTCTCTCTCTCTCCTCTCGCTCTCTTTCTCTCTCTCTTTTGCTAACTCAACTCACACAGTCTACTCAAACACCCCAATTATGATGATGATGATGATGGTGGAGATCTTTTATGCATTCTGCAGTTCACACATTCACTCATCCAACCCATTTTCCAAAGATTTAACCCCCCCACCTCTAATAGCTTGTATTGTTTTCTCAGGATCCATCCATTTTGTTTATTTTTCTATCGAGTTCAAGGTTTTACATTGTCTTTCGATAATTACTAATTTTAATGGGATTGTTCATCTTTGTCATTTACCTGCCATCTTACTTGTCATCTGAAATTCACTGTCAACGCTCAAACGAGGAGTTTAGGAAGAAAGAAAAGCCAGAGATTACCTAGTCAAACCTCTCTACTTACCAAATCAGAAAAACAAGATCCCTTTATTAATGATGAAAATGTTAAAAAGAGATCATTCATGAAGATTAAAAAAAAAAAAAAAGATTCAAGAAAATTAAAAATGATTCTATCCATCTACACATATTACCACAAACACCTGGTGCTTGAATATGTACATGTATATATATCAAAAGACTGTAGACTTACACCTGGGGACAAGATAGCTCAGTGGTCAGAGCACTTCTTTCCCCCAGCCAATGGTAAGCAACATCGAGTATGGTTACCAATTGAATGGGTGATCGTTGGTGCATCTTGGCTTCAGTACAGTCCCCCAGTTCACCCAGCTGTAAATGGGTACCTGCCCTCATTAGGGTCAGGGAAGGTAAAGCAGCGAGGGAGAGGAGATGGGCGCTGCCCTCAATACGCTGGCCCCTGGAGAAGCTGAGGTTTCTAATTCCTCACTCCCTTATAACCACATAGATTATGAGACACATTCACCTTTACCTGTTTAGACTTACACTTACACAAACAAACTATCAAAAAATCCAGACTCTATGCCTATTATTGTTTCCCCATATGAAATAAAAAATTGTTAAAAAACCACAAAAAACCAGATCAAAGAAATGAAGATGGATGAGATGAGCATAGCCCGAGGTGTGATGTGAAAGCCCCAATCCAAAACCCTTCTAATACTGTAACTCAGCAGTGCCATGTAAAGCTTTTCTCTTCACTTTACAGCGCCTTTACACATTTCAATTTACCTTTACGCATATCAATTCACCTTTACACATATCAACTCTTACCTATACACAAATCAGTTCAAACACCAAGTCATTCAGAATCAATATTGACATGCAGAAGTGTTTTCCATTATCATCATTCCACATTATTTCCTTTCAACACAAAAAAATGAAATGATATGAAAATAACCTTCGACAGAATATCCAGTTTTCACCGTTTTCTTTTAGTGTACAGTCTTTCTTTTACAAGTGAAAGAAAGGCAGTGATTTTTTTTTTTTTTACAGGGGTGCAGGTTTGTGTGCAAGAAACATGTTGTGCACATTTCGTGCATGCACATGTGCAGGGGTTCTCGCGCACACAAAACACTCACACATCGATGAAAGCAAAAGCTTTGAAAAAAACGATAAAATGCAACTCTCTAATGCTCTTTCCAAAAAACCACAGACACTGCAAAAACTGACCTAGAGGTAAGCACAAAGCACTTCACACCAATAATTAAACATAAACCATATACACAAAAACGCGTCCTTGACTGAAATAAACAGATTTTTCTTCATTCGCACAAAAGATCTTATTCAAAAAGCAAGACGTGGCGTACCTACTTCACAGCATTCTCTCTCAGCAAGAATGGAGAAACAAGCAACAGCTGATTCATACACTCACAGTCAGCTGTGCTGATAGATTGTTCCGTTTTTTACCCCAGTACTGTAAGTTTGGAGGGGTTGGCAATAGTTTTCCTTTTGACACAGTGCCAATACTGATGACTTCATACACTGCTTAGTGCTTGTTTGCATTGGAACAAAGTGCCGTTTGTGCTGTGTCTCTTAATTTGGACATTGTGTGTGTGTGTGTGTGTGTGTGTGTGTGTGTGTGTGTGTGTGTGTGTGTGTGTGGTGTGTGTTGTGTGCGTGTAAGTGTGTGTGTATGTGTGCCTAAGTGTGTGTGTGTGTGTGTGTGTGTGTGTGTGTGTGTGTGCGTGTGTGTGGTGTGGAATGTGGTGTGTGTGTGTGTGTGTGTGTGTGTGTGTGTGTGTGGTGTGTGTGTGTGTGTGTGTGCGCGCACACATGTGTGTGTAGACACATCGCACATGCATGTTTGCATGCATTCATGTATGTTGGTGTATAAATATGCATGTGTTTGCATTTGTGTTAAGAGAGTGAGTCCGTAACTGAATGACTGTGTGAGCATGCACATGTGCAGATGTGCACATGCTTAAGTGCAAGCATTCACCTATGCAAATGTATTAAAAAAATATATATATATATCAAACAAAAACCTGGAGAGCAGCTGACAGAAATTCCAAACAAACACACTGTCCACAGCACCAATGCAAAAAAAGTTCACAGATCAACAAAAAATAAGCAAATCCACACATCTATGAACTGTGGTGAAACGATACAAAACACAACTAAACCTTTGTGTTTTGTCTCAATAAAACTGTGTACCAAAATAAACCCATACAGTTAAGTCAACATATATATATTTTTTTTAACAAATAAACAATAACCTCACAACAATGAACTGTGATGAAATAACACAACACACAAACACACCAAAGCTTATTGTTTTGATAAAATGATTTACCAAAAACTCATAAATTCAATCTACATATAAAGAAAGTGCAATTTTACACGGCTATGAACTGTGGAGAAATAATATAACACACACCTAAACCAAAGCCTTTTGTTTCAATCAGCTCATTTACTAAAATAAACTCCTTTACTTTCCTACTGAAACAAAATGACAAACTTCAAGAAGCAATTATAAGCATGTCACAATTCAGTACACACACACACCAAAAGAAAACTCAAAATCAGAGAAAAAAACATCAAAACTTTTTTTGAAGATGTCACAATAAATCAAAACCTTTTTTTTCTTTTAACATGTCACAATTCTGCACAATTTTAGCAATGAAATATAATCACAAACTTTCAGCGATGTACAATTGTATGAAGCAAAAAGAACTCGTCCACATTTTTCATTCCTCTGTAAATCAGCAATGATGGATATAATCTTACATTAATTAGCATATATAATATACACATAAACACTGTCATTGGTACACAGACAAAATTACCTAAACTGGTATTCTGGCCAAAAAGTTGAAAATAAAGTAAGGAAAGGACTGCAAAAAAAGGGGGGGGGGGGGGTTGTTAGGAATTTATTTAAAAGCTGGAAATTGCAGGCTAGATATTTTTGTTTTGTCCTTTCAAAACATCGAATACAAACACTTTGTTATTAAAAAGTAGTGAGTAATTCCTGTCCTGTGGTTTATCATGAATTATGAAATTGGCGTGACACAAACAAGCTCCTTCATACCCCTTACCCCCTGCTTTTTATGGAGGGTTTTCCCCAAACCATTGCTGAGTAAACATAGAAGTGCTGACTCCACTCCTCCAAAACTCTTTCGGATGAGACTTTAAAGCGAGGACCCTGTGCGAATGCAGCAGAAATCTTGCGCACAAGTTAAATCCTGTTTCGCTCTTCATAAGAGTAGGCATTGTGTGCCGGTGGGAACAGATGACAAGATTTACAAAACTGCAACACACGGGGACTGGATGTAAAAAAAGCACATGAGTATTTAATCCATTATCCTCGATATAAAATAATAAATAAATAAATAAATAGATACCATGTTCCACAACTGCATCTTGGATCAGCAGCTAAGCAAGGATGCCCTTGCGGGACATAAAAAAATTGTGTAAAGTCTAGACAAAAATCTGACCCCAAACTGCTTCGGCCATATCCCTGGATAAACCACAACTCAACACAAAACTCAACTGTCTCTATCACCGCTGTTGTTGGTAGGAGCTCCATACAACACCACCAGGGTTCACCATCTCTCTCTCTGTGTCTTTGCTGAGTTCTACCATCTCCTGTAGCCCTCCTCCCAGACCACTGATCTCAGTGATGTTGGTGATGTAGGATGTTGGTGATGTAGGATGTTGGTGATGTAGGATGTTGGTGATGTAGGATGTTGGTGATTAGGATTGTGATGTAGGATGTTGGTGATGTAGGATGTAGGTGGTCTGCCTCTTTTCCTTCTGCCCTACAGACAGATCAGTCCTGAAGAAGCTGAGGAATGACCCCCCACAACTGGCTTAGAACTGTTCACTGAGTTTCACAACCTTCTGACTTCTGCTTCTTTCCCTTCTGGCCAGACAGATGAGCATTCTCCTGAGCTATGTTTTGCAATACACTGACATTCAAATCTGCACCCCTTTGGCTCACACTATCTGCTTTCCTTAACATTCAGAACAGGGAAGGAAGGCAATGAGGGGGAGAAGGAGATGGCTTAGGGTACCACCCTCATGATACTGGTTGTAGAAAAACAGATCTTCTGTGGATGCCAAAATCTCTAACGCCTGGCTTTCCAAATGCCTATTTGATCAAACACTTCTCATTTCACCCCAAAGAAATTTTTAAACCTCTAGCAGATGTGACCAAATTTCTGTAACACTTTTGTCATGTATTCTCTTCCTTTGTTTGTTTTTGTTTTTTCCTTCTTTACTTCTGATAACTGTTCAATACTAAAAAACACGTCACATGCAGTATCCATAAACTGCAAAATGAAATCCCATTCCAAAGGGGAAAAAAATCTGTTTTTGTTGATCAGTAACCCTTACCCAATTCCACAACCCAATTCCTCTAGCCAAACAACTGTTGATGAGTCTAACATGGGCACAGTAGCAAAACAATTAAAGTCAAGCAAATGTAAACTAATTTTTTCATTCAACTGTCCTCAGAACTTAATATTCAATTTGTACACACAAAACCAGACATACAAAAAAAATTCTTAAAACATTCTGAAAATCAAGTGAACACAACTAAAAAAAAACAACAAACACCCAAACCAACACACATACACACATTGTCAAAACAGTGTATATTTTCATTTTTCACAACAGAAATTACATATTATGCTCAGATTGAAGTCACACTAAATGAGACATTGGACTAATCTTTAAGCAGAAACCAAACCAAACTTGGAACACTTTCAGCGTTGAACAGGTTAGTTCCCCACACTACACCCCGTGACTAGACACACTGAATGTGGTTTTGGCCATCTCACGCCTTCCCTCAGCAAATCAGCCTTTGATTGATCATGCCATTCACTGCAGAGCCGACAGCCAGGGTCATTCCCAGAGACATGTGGCTGACACCATGGTGCAAAATGTCTGATCTCATTTAACAAAAATTGGAGAAGTTTTTCACTCATTAGGGAAGGAGTTGAATTTTTTAAAAATTAGTTTTAATCAAAATTTTTTTTCTGAAATGAGGTGAAACAATTTTGAAGACTTGAAAATGTTTCTGTGTCAGTAGGTGTGAGCATGAGTGTGTATGGGCACACCTTGTGTGCAAAAGCAGATTATGCCTCCATATAACATTCCTGTGAGCTCTTAATCGTTATTGCCGATTTCTGAAGGTTTATTTCCAACTTTTTAAACTTTTGTGTACATTATTACCAGGTAAACAACATCATCATTACTGTTATCATTGTTATTTTCATTATTGAATTAATGTCATTCCACAGCAGACTTCAAAACTGTTGAAATTAGACCAAAACGGACAAGACATTGTTTGACTATGGCACGACTGGACAGGTAGACAGGTGTGCAGTAAGCAGCAGACACACTGTGAAATGCAGGAGCAAAACATACGGTTACTTCTTCACAGGGTAGCAGCACTGGGATAACAGTCCTCACATCATGATACTCAAAAGCTTTCTCATTTCGATGATTTTGTTTTAAATAGCCATGCACATATATGAACATGAACTCCTGCCATTTAAACACTAGCATAATAATGCTGTATAATAGTTACTTGTCCTCACTCTTTCGACGCCATTCAATCTTCTACACTTACAGTGTTACCTTATCTTAAGCAGTCGTATCATTCTGGCCTTGTTTATATATGATTTTTATGACGGTCTTTTTTCATCAGTATTTGCTTTTATATGGTTAAATTTGTTTTTTTTTGTTTTTTAAAAAGCATTTCAATCATTATCAGCTATTTTCTTAAAATTATTTCACACAAACCTTATCCTGACGAAAAATGGCTTGATTCTGCATGCAAGTTTGATTTAACTTCAGGTTGTTCATAGCCCCACCTACCTTCCACAAAAACCACAGCAGACTTTCAGCAACTCCAATAATGTTCACATCCGTTCTCCAAGTTCAAAAAGACCTTCACACGAACCTCTAACGACAGACAAGACTTTTCTTACTGAGAAAAAAGATTTTGTGCAGCAGGTTCAGCGTTTTCTATTCGTTTTTCACTTACACTTTTCCATCCTGACTGCGAGAACAGTCCACCTGTCAGGCTAAGATCTATTCCTCAAGGCAACCAGCACACAGGTAGACGTATTTTGGCCAAGGTGAGTGATCAGAGCAGAATTACATGCACACTGATTTTGGCGAGGTTGAAAGCCGGCCGGCACACACAGGACTTGAGACTACTGCAGGCTTTGTCAAATAAGAACAAAAAAAATTCAGTTACATATTACTACAATAACATTTTAAATGTATCGTATGGAACCATTTTGATTACTTTCTAAAAATGGATTTACACAATCAAAGACATATTGACTCCTCACAGGCTCTTACTTTGAACAAGCCATTATTGTTCACACAAACAACACACCTGTCCATTCAACCATCAAACTCATCAAAAACTGACCATGCGTCTGTTTCAAAATTCACAACCTTACCTACATCAACCCATATACTATGCCCCATCCTTCCCTTCCCTCAGAAACATTATTTTTTAAAAAGGTAGGGGGGGGGAAGGGGCAATTCATGTAGAACTACGCAGAGAGGAAAAAACATTTCAAATCACACCCGCACTACACTCACTAAAACACTACACCCAAAAATGCTCCCCACACTATTTTTTCCCCCCAAGCCAAGTTCCTTCACTGGCACCGTCTACAGCACACGGCAAATACTGTCTTCATTATGTACACACATGTTTATGTATATATATATATATATTTTTGTACGCGTCTAGCACTAGCAGTACGTGACAAACCCCCACATCCAAACCTTTCCCCAACCTTCTCCCCCACCAGCCACAGCAGGGACTACTTTACGGATATCAAGCGC
>CM060329.1:13204277-13211777 GCA_030674155.1 Stramonita haemastoma
TGACTTGTTGGGCATTTAATGACATAGCAATGTATTTTCGTTCATATGACAGACAATAGTAGTTGCTGTCTGAGTGTTCAATGATGAAGAAGAAGAAAGCTGATGACATACTGGAATCAATCAATCTACTAATTAATTAATTAATTAATACATGGAATTTGTATAGCGCTATTTCTTGTAAAGACAAATCAAAGCGCTTGCATTTGACCTACAGAGCCACAGATCATGCTGCCACCAGGCGCAAAGATCCCCAACTCCAACTCCCCGATTTTTCTTCAGGGATGGTGTCTAAACACGACACCTGTGTGCATGCTGGTTTGTTATAATTTTGTCATCTGCTCCTACCGGCACACGATAGCCTACTCTTCCGAAAGGTGGAACGGGGTTTTAACGTGTGCGCAAGATGTTCTGCGTGCATTCGCACACGGGGCCTTGGTTTCGAGTCTCATCCGAATGACTTTGACATTCAGTTCGATTTTTTCGTCAAACTGGGAAGAAAGGGCGAGGCTGGGTTCGAACCCAGAAACTCACGATTTACATATTGGCAGGCGAACGTCTTAACCATTCTGCCACCGTCCTTCCGTCCTAAAATCTGATCAGATATCTGGACGCGATTCACAGAACCGGAAACACAGGATCCACAGTAGAAAAAAATAAATATATAAAAAATAATATAAAAAAACCAAACCCACAGTAGGCAAATGAAACACCTAAAACTTAAGATCTATTGGGTAAAAAATGATTAAACATCTGAAACTTGCAAATCACAGAACCTAAAATGACAAAACCCACCAAAAACAAGTTGAGAAAAAAAAAACCCACCTGGACAACAGAATCCAACACAGGAATAATACCTGGAGCACAGGCGTTATGAAAAAAGAAAAACATGAAAAAAGAAAAATATGAAAAAAGAAATGAAACAACTGAAAAACCCCTGTACTCAGGCAAAGAACTAAAACAATATTATGAGGTTTAAAAGTCATGATCACTACTATGATTTTCATAATGGTAGCTGTCTCAGCAAATCCCATGCACAGTGTGACATTGCTATTTCTCTCTCTCTCTCGACAAGCAAAACACAAAACTAATCCTCAGCTAGCAAATCCTGCCTACTTGTGTTACCTTCACTCAGCAACTGACCACCTTCATCTACCGCTTCCCTTCTGTGTTTTGGTGTGATTTTTTTGTTCCTCTGCTCAAGCTCTGGAAGTTCACCAATGGTGAGATTTTGTGAATGCCATCATTAGTTTGTGCCCACCATGAAGATAGCCACATTCCAACTTCGGGGATATTTCCTGGGTATGTTCATGTTTTCATTACCCATCAAATACTGACATGAATTATGGGGTCATTAATGTGCATATATGATATATATACATATGATATATTTCATTTGATCTTCTCCATGTGTATACATGAAGGGAACTGGCAGGTCTGCACTTGAGGTTGACATGGGAGATCGTAAAAATCCCCACCCTTAATTCACCAGATGCTGCCGAGACTTGAACCCATTACTTCATGGATCCATGGGACTGAACTTGAAGTGGAACGGTCTTAAACACTCAGCTATGGCGGTCGTTACTACTTCAATTAATGTCTGTGCTTAACCTCTTCACTGCGCTGTTGACAAACAGTGTTCATCATAGAAACCATCACCAGCGATGCTCAGTTGACGATCGCTGTTCGTCAAGATTCAACGCTCTCTCTGTTTTGTCCAGCATGTGCCTGAGCAAAATATGATAGCAGCGAAAGGGTTAATTTCATTACCAGAACCAACCCTCCCTTTCTATAAACCACCACAACAAGCAACAACAGTCCCACAACATTTTTTTTTTTCAGTTTAAAAACCACATACATTACCCACCCTCTTTGATCATCACAAGATTCATGACATACCACTCTCATTTTTACATACGGATGAACTAAAGTTGGACTTTTTTTTAATATATATTTTTTAAAATTTTCTTCTTCTTCTTCTCTCGGAATTCACATCTCTCTTTTGCCTTCTTCCATAAAACCAGTCATCTTTATGAAAAAATAGAGAAATAAATAAAAACAAAAAAGAAAGAGAAAGAGCTGAATATTGTTCAGGAAGTATTGAAACAGAAAGAGAGAAGGAAAGAAAGACAAAGAGAGAGAAACAGCAGATTAAAGTAATTGACATAGATCTACAATATTGCCATCATCCATCATTTTCTACAGGGACAACAAAACAAAACTACCGACCATGTGCAGGGGTCACCAAAAAACATGTCTGCCAGGAAGACGTTGGCAAAATGGATCACTGCAGCTCCCAGTGCCTGCTTGGATGTGTCGAAGAACCTGCACAATACAGCCATGAATATTGATACATGATGTCAACAACAACAAAATAAAGCATTTTGTGCATTCATGACTAAACTAAAGGGTAAACCAGCCATACTGTGTGGAATGCGTTAGGGCCTGCTCTTCTCCTGTGCTTGTAACTGCAGGAGGTCTGCTTGCTGGCCAACTTCAGGGCAGCTTATCAGAAAGCTTACAAGAAAAACAGTTTCAGATTTGCATTATCAATGAAAAAAATGTAGGAGAATGGGCTGGGTAGGCAGAAAATAAATAGGCAAGAGAGGGAAAGGATAGAGAGGTGAGGAAAAAAGCAGAAAGAAAGGGAATGATAGAAAAGGGCAAATTTCCAGCACAGAATTTCTAGAAGGTGGGGATGCTGTTTCTAAATACTTAAAGGGCCCCTAGCATTCTCATGGGGAAGGACAGGGAAGGTTAAACAAACGAAAAAGCATCAAAGTATAAAACCCTTCTACTGCCAAGCCATATAACACCACAGATGCCGAGATGGTAAGAATTCTTTCTTTTTTAATCCGTCTACAAAAAACGCTGAAGTAGAATATGTAAAACTTAACAGTTTTTGACATGGATCCATCAATTCAACAGCATTATCGACAAAACTGACACCCCTCCCCTCCCCCCATCGGCAAATTCATCCCCCCAATAACCCCAACCATAAACCCCAAACCTGCTACTATCTTCCAACAAGCCTGAGGGCAAAACAAATAAGGAGAGGAGAAACACATGACACAATCACCATCTCCCTGAATCTATTTGGCAAGTTCACATAATGTGCTTAGCTGTTGGCTGATTAAACAGAACTGTGGCATGTTAACTTTTTTTTTTTTTTTTTGATTCCTGGGCTAGAGCTCCAAGGTCCACAAATGGTAACATTTTGTTTATCACTGTATGTAACTCTTTTTGTCCACCATGAAGGTAGCCACATTCCGACTTCAGGGATGTACGTTTGGTTTGATCTCATTTCTGTAACCCACTGAACGCTGACATGAATCACAGGATTGTTAATTTGCATATTTGATCTTCTGCATGTGTAAAGAAGGGAATTAAGGCAGTGGCCGGTCTGAACTTTGAAGTTGACCTGGGAGATCATGAAAAACCACACCCTTAATTCACCAGATGCTGCCAAGATTCGAACACACGACTTCATGGGCCCACAGGGCTGAAGTCAGTCTTAACCACTCAGCTATAGCATCCACCTGAACATGGATAAAACAAGCAAACATACTATGTTTTAACACTGACTGGGATATATATATATTATATATCCCTGTCCCCAAAAGTAGATACAAAAATTATGAATAATGCATGACACACCAAGAGGCAGCGTGAGACACTGGAGAGATTATTTAAATTGTAAGCAGTATCTGTTACTCAGTGACTTACCATATTTTCCAAGGACGCCTGGAATGCTTTGGTTCACAGTAGCGTTTTACTGAAAGAGAATATCAAATCATGAATTAGTTGAAAATTATCGTTTTGTTTAAGTTTTAGAACTAAATCTTCACAACAAATTTTATGGATGACTGCTTTAGTGGTTATTTTATATTATCAAGTTTATTTAAATTGCTCTTTCATCTTCCCCTCCTCATCACAACCTACCAACTCTTTCCTATACAATACACATAAAACACACACACACACACAACACACACACACACACAACACACACACACACACACACACACACACACACTCAACCGGGTTCGATTCCCGTTTGAGGAGATTTTTCTCCTGGAGTTAACATCACTATCAGTGCTGACTCCACTCTCCCCCCAAAGTCCTTCGGATGAAACTATAAACCGAGGCCCTTTGTGCAAACGCACACAAAACATCTTGCACACATGTTAAATCCTGTTCCGCTTTTCATAAGAGTAGGCCATCATGTGCCGGTGGAAATAGATGACATTTACAAAACTGCATACACGTGGGGACTGGATGTAAAAAAGCATATGACTGCATATTCCATTATCCTTGATATAAAAGAATAAATAATTAAATAAGTCACACACACACACACACACACACACACACACACACACACACACACACACACACACATATTTGCTGTTTTCAATGACATTTCTGTTTACCCGATGTATGTTTCTGTTTACCTGTATGTATGTTAACTCATTTGTCCATCGTGTTTGTCTGTCATTTTCATCATGCATGAACCTGAAAGTCTTGCTTGTTTTTGTTTTGTCTTTCTTACCATATTTTTTTTCTTTCAGTATACATATTATCATATCTGATTGTTATAGTTTAATATAGTTATATACATGCGGTCGATTTTATCTTTTTTCCACGAGGGTTAGATCAGATGTACATGTAACCAAAAAAAATTTTAAGCCGAAAAAAAAACCCCATTTTGACATTGTGCTTATTCTGTTAACATCTTGAAATAAAATTTGTTTGTTCATGCATACATTCCTCTCTCTCTCTCTCTCTCTCTCTCTCTCTTCTCTCTCTCTCTCTCTCTCTCTCTCTGAGTCTCTCTCTCATTGTGTGCCTGTGACAAAACTTCATACACATGGGGACTGGATGTAAAAAAAAAAAACCCACATAAGCGCTTATTCCATTATCCTGGAAAAAGAAAAAATAGAGAAATGATTTTTCTGTAGATTCATTCTCTGCCTGCCTGCCTGCCTGCCTGCCTGCCTGCCTGCCTGCCTGCCTGCCTGCCTGCCTGCCTGCCTGCCTGCCTCCCTGCCTGCCTGCCTCTCTCTCTCTCTCTCTCTCTCTCTCTCTCACACACACACACACACACACACACACACACACACACACACACACACACACACACACACACACACACACACACACACACACTGCTGGTAAACTGACATGTCATACATTATATAATTTTCATAAATATGTGTCTGCCCACATACTAGGAATTCATTCCCACAACACTTACTTACTTAGACTGCTTGAGGAACAGATGCACAGAGACAAAAACACAGACATCTATTCACACTCAGCACTCCCAATCCGCCATAAATCCCAACACCTGTGACCGTTAATATGATGACAATGGTCATATCATATTCAGGCAAAAAAACACCACCATAGAAGGGTTTTATGGTGTACTAGTTTCTTCTTTTATGTTCACCTGCAGTCACCCCAGCATACAAATCCAGCAAGTCTCCTACCTAGCATCTTACCTGATAAACTTAGCACCAGTGCCAGTGGGCAAAAACAGTTGCAATGTATTATATCATTTGATATATTATGCAAAATCTCATCATTAGTGAACCTTGGAGCTCTAGCTGAGGAATAAAAAACACAACAAAAACACACAAAAAACCCCTAGCACTGCCAAACTTCTCCTAGAATGTATGAACTGCCTGAGTGTTTGTTTTTTCTGTTTGTTTTTTAAACTAACATGATTTACAACATCATGAATATATTATATTATATATATATATATATATATATATATATATATATATATATATATATATATATATATATATATATATATATATATATATATTCAACAACAGCAACAAAAGAAAAGGCTCCAGATATCACAGATCAGTTGATGAATGGTAAACAAATGCGGATTGGTGGTCTAGAGGTAACGCGCCTGTCTAGAAAGCGAAATATCTGGGTCGGAAGTGTGCAGTGGTTCAAATCCTGTTTGGGTCCTAAACTTTTCCCCCATCCATTCTCCCTGCTCTTTCCAATTTTCAACTGAAGTGGGAGGGGGGGGGGGGTTAGATGTGTGCAAGTACATAAGCACAAAGGTCTTACTTGTTTAGAATTAGAGTCTCTTCCAAAAGACCTGACATTAATTGATTACATTTTAAGTTTGATTTTTCTGTCCTAGGAAAGGACAAGGCTGGGAATCAAACCAGAACCTCATTCATGGTTTACTTGTAAGGCATGTAAACATTTAAACCACACTGTCCTGCAACCTTCCTTCTTGAAAAGTCTGTATTATATAGTCTTCTATATATAACTGACAACTATTCGCTATGTCTGCCTTGACAAGAGCTTGACTCAACAGGTCAATGGGAAATGGCAATCAGGAAAGTGGAAAAAGTGAGGGGCGTTCAGGAATGTGTACAGTCTGCTACTGATATTGAAAA
Source organism: Stramonita haemastoma (assembly GCA_030674155.1). Classification (NCBI taxonomy): domain Eukaryota; kingdom Metazoa; phylum Mollusca; class Gastropoda; order Neogastropoda; family Muricidae; genus Stramonita; species Stramonita haemastoma. Next base: position 13,210,709 of record CM060329.1, read on the forward strand.
CATGGATTCATGAATACATAATACTGGGATTTTTACTGCAGAGAATATGATACATGAGAAACGTTTAATGAAATTTGAAGATTTAGTGATAGTGTGTTTTGTTTCATTTTCTGATTTTGTGATGTTTTATCATATATGATACTTCTACTGAACCATTGAGAAAATTCTACAAAACAAAACAAAAACTTAAACTAGTTAAACTACAGTCTACAGCAGTAACGCACCATCTCTATTGCAATTTATGATATGGAACTTAGGTAACAAATCAAATTTTCATCAGAATAAAGCTAAGCTGAAAATCTTGTTTCCCTGCCAGGCCTCAGGAGATGAAACATGAGGCCAAGATGGCAAGACGAAGAGCAAGATAATTATATATATTCCAACATCTTTACTAATTACTGACTTAAGTTTCAAATCCAGAAGCAAAGCTTACTGTTACACAAATTTTGTTTTTATTCCTGCCTAATAGGTTCCGATTTAGGCTTTTCTTTATACTGACAGGGAAGTATGAAAGAATAGTTTTTCTCTTGCACAAAACATTATTATTAATAATTATGTCAAGGGTCCATACTCTATAGTCTATACATATGTCTACTTTGGTGTCATAAATTGTTGACTTTCTCTTACAGTCTTAGCCTTGAAACTTTTCTCTTTCTCATTTCTTTGTCTTTTTCATTAAAAATTCTGTTTTCGACCCTGCATGTATACACACACATGTGTGCGTGTGCGTGTGTGTGTATGTGTGTGTGTGTGTGTGTGTGTGTGTGTGTGTGTGTGTGTGTGGCGTGCATGCGTGCGTGCGTGCATTTGTGTGTGTGCGGGCGTTTGTGTGTGCATGCGTTTGTGTGTGCGTGTGTACTGTATGTGCATGTGTGTGTGTATGTGTGTGTGTGTGTGTGTGTGTGTGTGTAGTGAGTGAGTGTGTGTGTGTGTGTGTGTGTGTGTGTGTGTGTGTGTGTGTGTGTGTGTGTGTGTGTGTGTGTGTGTGTGTATGTGTGTGTGTGTGTGTGTGTGTGTGTGTGTGTGTGTGTGTGTGTAGTGAGTGGTGTGTGGTATGTGTGTGTGTAGT
>CM060329.1:13216777-13219277 GCA_030674155.1 Stramonita haemastoma
GAGGGAGAGAGGAGAGAGAGAGAGGAGAGAGAGAGAGAGAGAGAGGAGATGAGAGAAGAGGGGAGTGAGAGGGAGAGAGGAGAGAAGAGAGAGAAGAGGAGAGTTGTTGCAGGTGTGGATTTCTATTTTGGAGAGTGATCTTTCTGTGGTGATTGTTTAAAAAGGATTGCAATCTCGATTACTGATAATGATTTCGATGGTTTTGTATATCTACTTCCATGTGTCAAAAGAGGGTGGTGTGTTTTTTTTAAATAAAGAATTTGACTTGGTACAGTCATTTCCAGTCACCATAACTCACACTGCAATTTGTGTATGTAAGCTTTCTTTTGAAACACACATAAAGAAGAGAGTGACAAAGAAGGGAAAATGTCTGGAACTGGAGTTGTTCATGTACGGATAAATTGAGTACATTTAAACGTAGATATTTTCCATTTTTTCTTTCTTTGCCCCCCCCCCCCCCCCCCAACACACACACACACTCACACTTAATTTTTTTTTTTATCACTGGCTGGCTAACTGGCTAGCGCTCTTGAGTATGAAACCCTCTGGTCGGATCAACACTGGCAAGAACAGGCCTACAAATCTGGAACTGAATTTGATTTACTGGACATTGTGCTGCGTTCCACAAACATGAAATGATAAATTAAGGCCTAAACGCGGCCTTAGGCCTACTCAGATTTCCCCTCATTTGAAGAAGTCTGTAATACAACGAAGACCTAACTATGATGATGTTGGGAGGGATGTGGGTTAGGTCTAGGCTATAGGTGATGGGGCATAACGTCTCAGCTCATATGACTGATTCGCCCTTGTGTCGGTAATTGACACTTTCTAGATGATACCGGGCTAAGTGTGACTCGTTGACTGTGACACGGCACAACTGAAAATACTCAGTAGGCTAGCCTAATAAGATTCTTTGTAGCCTAGGTTTAGTGAAATATGGGGAGTGCGTTAAACTAAGAAGTAGATTATAATAAGCTAGCCATGTTGGGGACGCTTGAAAACATGTGGCTCTTGTGCAGTCAGTTCCTTTTAGCCTACTTTTTCTGCTTCAAATTTGGTTTTCTGCACTGCTAGAACCTATGCAGAATGGGTTTCAGTTTCAAATTGGGGCAACAAACCTAACCACCCATGTGGACTTTTTTTTCCCTTTATCGTGACGCGCTGTTGATCAAAATAAAATCCCGCCGCTAGGCCCTAACTAGGCTAGGCAATGCCAAGGCCTAGTGGACAGATTCTAAAATCTTAGTTTTTTGATACGTAGAACGAATTTTTTAAAAAAGTTGTTTTTCAGAAGGATAAATCACAAAAATTGTTGTCAATTTCAACACCAAATTCCATATTTTCTGTGTTGACATCATTTCTGTTCCTTTTCAGATTCGATCTTTCATTTTGTTTTTCTTCCTTTTGCCTAGATTGAGGTGGACAATGTGAATCTTGCTAAAGTAGTTCGAGCTGTCTGAAATCTATTTCACAGCCTTATCTGTGGAGAGTCTAATTCTGTTGGGCCTAAAAGCACTTATAAACTATTAGCCTAGAACTTAGGCTTATAGGCTAGGCCTATAGCCTATAGCATGCAGGACCGCATTGCCAAAAAATAGTTCCCAGCTTTTTCCGGATCACGAGGGACTTGTCGAAACAAACTGACGTGCGCATGCGTAGACCAGCGGTTGCCATTTTGGTCCAAGCATTGCAGACCGGTTGAACGACCTGAATGAAATTTTAATTAATGCCCTGTCGTTTTGATTGCTGGTGAGTTTTTCTTTCCACTTTTCGATAGAAACACTTTTTATGAAGATTTTGGCTAATTTTTTCTTTGGATCATCGTGTATTACTAATTTTTCTTTTCAATTTTTGATATCATCGTTCTCAGTGTGTAGAACAAAATGGATGACGAAGGAAAACAAATGATCCAGCGAAGATTAAAGCTGAGTATGTATTGAAAATTAGCGATATCTTTATGCTTCGATGGATTGCACTATCAAACACACTGGAAAACAACACTTATATGTGTGCAGTAGAGTGTTAGGTATTGATGCAGAAGTTGATTTTGTTTTTTCTCTATTTTTGAAGTGCCGAAGACTAACGTAGCCTAATCGAAAACAGTTTCGATCGAGTGCATAAACTTCGCTAAATGTTTTTGATTTAGAATCATCATTAAGTATACATGAGATGTAATCAAGGGGAAATATGGCACAGATATGAGACTAAATGATTTTCTTTTAAAACATTGCTTGGATTTTAGATGTAAGATATTTTAAAATATATTTTTTCACCACAACAAAATGAAAGCTAATGCCTTGTCAAATACAACATGGCGGCGAATTCTAGTAATAATATTGAAATTAAATGTGCAGTTTCTAAAAATAGGCTTCTGTTTGCGTTCACAATTGTGAGTCCAGTTAGTTTTGCCATTACTGTATAGAAAATGCTTGAAAGCATGAGATGGTTCGAAATTATAAATTATGTAAAGGATGAAAGTTGACATCAAGGTTAAAAAGAA
>CM060329.1:13224277-13234277 GCA_030674155.1 Stramonita haemastoma
CACACACACACACACACACACACACACAGCACACACATAGTATGCATCATGATTAATTTATCATATGTTTTTTTTAAAAAATGATATATTTGTTGTTGAAAGCTGTGAATGCAGAAAGATGCTATACAATAGCTCAGAGATAAATATTTTTCCCTTTCATTAAACCATTGCAATTTAATTTCGTTAAAGATTCCTTAGTGATATCTGGGAACTCAAAGCTCATCCAAAGCAGCCAGGAGATTCAACAGAGCCTGAAGAATGTTCAATGAAGTGCAGACACCCTGCTTAGAAAAATGTGCTAGAGGAAAATAATCCCGCTGATGACAGTCTTTGCTTTTGTAGTATGATGCATCTTCCGAGTCTTGTATTTGTTGTGACGTTGGGATCAAGTTCACTTTCATTTGGTTTTAATCAGAGCAGGTCAAGAGGAGAAAGAGAAGATCTTCTGCTCAAGGGAAGCCTCTGTACTGTAGGTTTTTGTGTGGCATGATCATTGAAACTTTTCTTAGCTGAGCTGGAGAGGTGGTGTATCAGACCACCTGCAAATGTTAAAGAGGGTTTTTTTTTTCTGGACTGTGGCTTCTTAGCCATCTTTATGCATATAAAAACATTGTTTCCCTTTATCCACACCTTCTGTTCCCCCTTTATTTCTTCCCTTGAATGGGTCTAATGTAGAAGTGTTTTTAAACTTACAGCAAGCAGCTCTGTTCTTCATGCACACACACACACACATGTGCACATGCACACACACACACATACATTGCACACACACACATGCATGCATGCACACACATACTTGCACACATTGCACCCCCCCCCCCCCATACACACACACCACACCACACCACACCACACCACACACACACACACACACACACACACACACACACACACCACACACACACACCACACACACACACACACACACACACACACCCCCCCCACACACACACACTCTCTCTCCCCCCCCCCCCCTCTCTCTCTCCCTCCCTCTCCTCTCCTCTCTCCTCTCTCTCTCCACACACACACACACATTCACACACTCTTGACTTCAACAAACAAACCCTCTAAGACATGGTAGAAAGGAGCCACAGAGTGTTGGCACTTCTCCCATGGATACTCCTTAGAACCTGGATATTGCAGCCACCCTGGAGGCAGGTTCCCCCCCCCCCCCCCTCTCTTTCAGGAATACACCCTCACTCCCAGATAATGAAGGAGACCTGGGAAGTGAGTGTAATTGGACTGATGTTGCAGAAGGAGGGGGGGAAAAAAATATGCACAAAAAAAACAGGAGTGGGAGGGTGGGTGGGGTGGGGGTGGGGGGGAATCTGAATACATCCATTTCTAAGGAAAATGGAATGATGATGATGACAAAGAATATGTAGTGCATTCAGTTTGTCGGATATGAACAGTATGTAGAAGTCTTCACCTTTTACAGTATTTAAAAGGTTTGATTATTATTGTTGATTTGTATACGGTGCAGTGAGAGATAGTGCATATATGATAGGATGGATGTTGTGTGTGCTTTTTGTTGTTGTGATTGTATTATGTATATATGCTAACAGCTGCTTGAGACTTAAGAACAACAGTCTAAACACCTTTTTTGACTGCTTTTTTGGTATTTATCATTTTTGTCTCTTTGTGTGTGTGTGTGTGTGTGTGTGTGTGTGTGTGTGTGTGTGTGTGTGTGTGTGTGTGTGTGTGTGTGTGTGTGTGTGTGTGTGTTGGCAAGCAGGGTGTTTGGGGGAGGAGAAGGGGTAAGGAGAGGAGGGGGGACTGTGTGTGTGAGTGTGTATGTGTGTGTGCTTATTATTATTTCTGTAAAAGTTTTTATTGATCCATATTTAGTTGCAGGTTTCTGTCTGCTTGAAAAAACCCTGTAAGATTTAAATTAAAAAAAAAAAGTCATACCATGAAGAAAAGATAAAGGAAAAACCCCCTCAAAACTCCCTACCCTTACCTCCCATGCCTCAAGATATTCCTGTTTTGAGTTTGGGTCATATGTTTTGTTTATTGTTTGCCAGCATGCCAGACTGTGGTATGTTTTCCTCAGTGAGTATGTATTCATTGGCGCTAAGTCTGTGGCTCATTATTTGTGGAATCTGTGTTTATATGATTGCTTTAGTCCAGTATTTTTTAGTCCAGTATTAAGAAGACCATATACTGCTTTTGTGAAATATATGTTTGATCAGCTCAAAATGTTTTGTTTGTAGAATTGGTATAGTAGCAAAACACGGGGAATTTTTTGTTTTGTTTTGTTTCTCGGTTTTGTTTTTAGAGCTCTGAGGTTTGCCAGTGGTGAAAGTTTTTCGTTTGTGACTTTTTTTTCTTTTCTTTCTTCTCATCATTAAGGTAGCTGCATTCCAACATTTTAAAGTTTTATGTTACAGTGTGAAGTGCTTTTGTTTGGTATTTAAAAGGAAAAGGAACTAGCACCTCGTTTCTACTGTTGTGTATCTTTCTTTAGATAATATGTTAGTGATTATCATTACAGACGTAAAAGATAATGCTGTTGGTAATTCATAATTGTGTGTGTTTGGGAAAGATGGAACATGATCAAACTGCGTGTTTATGAGGCGTAATCCCCAGTGCATGCTAAAACTCTCAGAGAAACGTTCCTCACCCCCATCACTGCTTTTTTAAGCTTGTGCTTTTAACTCCCAAAATAAAGGCTTTGGGAGGAGGGTGGGCGGGGAGGGAGAGGACACGAAGGGCTCAGGATGGTTGGGGGGGGGGGGGGGGGGGATGGGAGAGAAAAGGAGAAGAGCAGACAGAGACAAGACAGGGGAGAGGGGAAGGAGAGGGGGATGGTGTGTGTCTATTGATCGGGGCGGCCGGCCCTGCCTTCCTTCCATTAGCTGCTGCTAACTCCCTGGCTGCTGCCGGCAGTATTGATCCGCCCCCACCCCCAGTTCACCATTTGAATAGACCCACCTCCTTGCTATGCCCGCCTGCCCGCCCTCCTGCCTCTCCACCGCTCTTCAGGGCTGGCTGGCCTGTCTGTCTGTCTGTCTGTCTGCCTGCCTGACTGCCTGCCTGCCATCCTTTTGCTCTCTGTCTCTCCCTTAGAGAGCCTCTGTCTCTCTTGCTTCTTTCCTCCCTCCCTCACTCCCTCACTTTCTCTCTCTTTTTAACTCTGTTCCTATGTGTGTGTTGAGAGTGTCTGGGTGCCTGACAGAGCCTAGCCTAGAGGCTGCCGGGTGTGGAGTTATGCCAGTGGATTATTGAACACCATGTCTTGTGGCACCACGGCCTGCCTGCCTGCCCGCTTCCTTCCTTCCTTCCTTCCCCCATCAGCTGCTGCTGCTGCTGTGCTGATCTCTCGCCAAACGCTTCTTCCTTAGTTTACGTGTGTCTTACTCCGTGACGGAAGTATCGACTTGGTGTATGATGGTGGTGGTGGTGGTGGTGGTGCAGCAGACAATGGGGGATGTTTTAGCGAAGATTCAGTAGACAGCAGACAATTGCTTCGACCCAGTTGTGGGTGAATCTGTGCTAAGATATGTCCGTGTCAGGGCAAAGTTGGCTGGATGCGATGGGCGACAGCTCAGGACTGCTTTTCTCAGTTGAGTGGGCAGGGCAGATCATGTAGCCGAGATAAGTGCCTGTGTCTTCATCGGGGTGGTGTGTGTGCGTGTATGTCTATGATCTGTCAGGCTTATTGGTTCGGTTGAGGAAAAGACAGAGAGAGAGAGAAAGAGAGGGGGAAGGAGACACAAAGGCAGGCACCACAATGTTTTTAAATCCCTTTGAGCCTTATGACAATACTGCTGCTGCTGCTTCTATATGGATCTATGGTGAGCAGTTACTGCAAAATGTGTCTTATGCTTTTTTATATTTTTTATTTTTTAAAATAACAAAACATTGAAGATGTTATGAAAGCAGAGTGAGGGCTAGCGTGTTGTTGTTGATTGTTGGATGGCAGGTTTCACTTCTGATTGGTTGGTTGTTGGCTTGGACTTCACCGGCGTTGTTTGTAAACAAAGACCCCCTGATTACCTGGTGTGCTGGTTTGCAGTGAGAGGGTTAAAGATGTGGAGTTCCAGTCTTTTTTTGTGGGAGAGATAGGGGTAATACTCATTGTGAAATGAAGCCATAAGTTGTGTGTGTGTGCTTTGTGTGTGTGTGTGTGTGTGTGTGTGTGTGTGTGTGTGTGTGTGTGTGTGTGTGTGTGTGTGAGAGATTGTAGTGAGTTGAGGAGCAAGCGAGAGAGTGCATCCACATGTGCGCTCATGTGTGCCCACGCAGTGTGCAGAGAGAAAACTATAGGAAAACTAAAAGACTTCATTCTGTTGTGATTTTAAAAGAAAGAAAAGAGAAACTGTAATCATGTAATGCATTCACATCAAGTCAGCTACAGAAAAGATTGTAGTCAAAGGTTTCAGACTTTCAACTGTGCTCAGATTATTGGTTGGTTGGTGTGGAAAGAGGGGGGGGGGGGGGGGTGTCAGGATAGCCCAGTGGGCCAGAGCATCCTGATCTGATGGTATTTGAAGGTACAGGTTCCAGTCCCTGTTGAGGTATTCAATCATTCAAGGGGATGTATTTGTCCTCTGGAGTTAATGTTGGTCTCTATCTATCAATCCCTTAGTCTGGCAACTGTGGGGGCACCCCTGAAGACTTGACAACCAGTTCCATCCATTCCTCTCTCTGTTCTGCCTTTCTCAAAATTTTGTTAACCTGGGTGACGACCAATCCAGTATGGAGATTCTGATAGCTGTCTTCATGTGTTTATCTTGGGCAAATCGAACCTGGCGGAACCCATCCCTCTTGAAGTCGGCTTTTGGGGTTGGGTTCAGTCCCCACATGTGGCAGGTAGTACTGGGTTACATGGTTACCTTGTAGCAGAGGAAGCCTCTGACCTGACTGCAATGCTGGTACTGGCTCCATTTTTCTAAAATCCTTTGAATGAGATTATGAACTGAAGCCTCATATGCATGTACATGTGTGACTACAAGGAAAATGTTCTTGCGCACATGTTAAAACTTCATGTTTTTCAGTGAAAGGGCAGGCCAGCTTTGGCGGATGATATGGATGATGTGAACATACCCAGCATGCACTTTGACCCATGGAGAAGGATGGGCTCTGCCCTATTCACCTTGCCCATGACACACTGCCTAAAAAACGATTCAGTCCAGTACACTGATGACTCTTTACAGAGTTAAAGAGAAGTCATGCTAGAGTTAAACTTACTCAAAATGAACTAAGGGGTCTTTAGAAGGCTTGGTCATAGTCATACATGTGTTTTCTGTGAACATCTCTTTAGGCAATGTCTTATTTCCACTTAGTTATTGAAGCTTTGTTTCTGGTTTGTGGGGTGGGGTTTTTTGAGTGCCATCCTGCAGAGTGGTGTAGAGTTCAGTTCATTGACAATAAAAGGAAACCTCAGCAAACCAAAGTTTTACTTGTTTTTAAAAGGTTACTTAAGTGGTACTAGTTTTACTTGTTAATAAAAAGAAGATTTATACCCACAGTCGAATGTGGCTATCTTCATGGTAGGTAAAAATGGTCTAATATGCAAAAAATCTAGGAGCTCTAGCTGATGAATGAGAAGGAAAAAGAAAATGAAGATTCAACAATCACAGAATGTTTCAGAGAAAACCACTTCTGTACAACTGAGCCTCAATTAAAAAAACAACAAAAAACCCACAAAAACTCAACAACAAAAACCTTGTTATTTTCCTGTAATCGCTTTGAAAGTCCATATTAAGCACACATCAGAAGCTAAGAGCTCTACACATGCATTCCACTTCTAACTAGTGCTACACAATCAGAAGCTAGCTACACATTCCAGTGCTAGTGAGTGCCACAACACATGGTGTGGCCCACACATCACCTCAACACATGTGGGGATGAAACTTTAGCTGTGCAGACAACACAAGCAGGGGAGGGAAAGATCAGGCAATTGACAAGACAGCTGTGACCAGACCTACCTGCAGTAGATGGTAATCAGATGATGGAGAGAAAACAAGCAATCTGTGGAGGAGGGGTGGTGGTGGTGGTGTTTGAGGGGGGGGGGGAGGGTAAGGGAGCTCTTCTTCTCTCAATTTTGTTAGAGGTCTTGCATTATTGATCCCTGGTAGTTTGACTTTGGTTAAGTGTTGGTGGTTTTCTGAGAGAGAGAGAGAGAGAGAGAGAGAGAGAGAGAGAGAGGAGAGAGAGAGAGAGAGAGAGAGAGAGAGAGAGAGAGAGATGTGTGTGGGTGTGTGTGTGTGTGTGTGTGTGTGTGTGTGTGTGTGTGTGTGAGAGCATACACATAGATGTGTATGTGTGTGTCTGCTTGAGTATGTACACATATGTGTGTGTCTGTTGAGTATGTCATACGTGATGTGTGGTGTGTGCATGTGCATGCTGCATGCGTATGTATATATATGTGCATGTGTGTGTGTGTGTACATGTGTGTGTATGTACACATCTGTGCATCCACATATGTTTGTGTGTGCATCCATGTGCTTTAACATAGCTATTTTTGACTTTTAAGGAACAAAGGTTGTCATACTGTTGTCATTGCTGTTTCATTATTAATGGGTTTTTAATTTTTTATTTAAGTGTATTTTTGGTGGTTTTGCTAAGCCAAAGAGAATGCAGGGAGTTGTTTTAGTTAAGTGTTGTGCAGTCAGTGAAAGAAATGGTGTGATAATGAATGACATGTGTGACTTTTTTTTTCTCTAGATCCTTGATGTTGAGGGTGGTGTGTAATTTTACAGTGTAGAGAGCTTCAGAGTGGTGTTGTGTTGTTGTGTGGTGTGTGGGGTGTGTGTGTGTGTGTGTGTGTGTGTGTGTGTGTGTGTGTGTGTGTGTGTGTGTGTGTGTGTGTGTGTGTGTGAGAGAGAGAGAGAAGAGAGAGAGAGAGAGAGAGAGAGAGAGAGAGAGAGAGAGAGAGAGATTATTGTGGGAAGCTTTTTAGCCCATTTACATGGGGACAGCGGGAAGGGAACTGGGCTCAAAAACACAAAATTATCTCATTAAGAGAAGAAAACAATTCACCCCAGCTCAAGTTTATCATCATGGCATGGATTCCACATCATGTTGAACAGCTGCAACAAACATAATATTGTGATCTATGTTAACTGTTATTTTGTTCTAGCAGAGGGAAAACAATGGAAAATAAACAAAATTAATTGCTGTTAATATTTTATATGCCATCCAGCTGTGTGTAACATGAATCACTTGTATGTATACATTTTGGCCTTCTTTTTTTTTTTTTTTTTTTTTTAAAAGCTTTATGTCATGTAAAAGAACAACTAGTGCATGAGAAAACTGGACATGGAAAACACATAGTACAATTTGTATTTATATTTATTGTGGTAGGCTTTAAGCAATCCAGAAACAAACAGTCCAGAAACTTTCAAACAACACATGCAACACAATGAACATCTTGTGCATACATTAAAAACCATTCTACTTTTCGAAAGAGTAGGCCATTGTGTGCCCATGGGTAGGATGACAAAATTTACAAGACTGCTTACACACGGGGACTGGATGTAAAAAAGCACACAAGTCAAGTGCTTATTCCATTATCCTAGAAATAAAATATATAAATAAAAAAAATGAATAAATAAAAATAAAATGATCATCATGACATGGTCACCACAGTCATGGAACGACGCATAATGTAACATTCATATTCAGTGCAGGGATCACCAGCTGATTGTTACATCAGTATTTTTCACATTGTTTACATTCATCAGTGGATCAGTCATGTTACACCCATGTTAGGAATTTCCTGCTGCTGTAGGTTTTGTCACAGGGAGTTTTAGGCAGGGATCTGTATCTGTGGTTTGCCATTGCCTTCTGGTAACAGCCCCTCCTGTTAGTGTTACCCAGGTGGCTCCATGTGGAGGTGGGAGTAGGACTTGAATTGTACAGTGCCACAGCAGTTCAGCCCTCATTTACCAAGAGAGGAGAGAGAGAGGAGAGAGAGGAGAGAGGGATGAAGGAGGAGAGAGAGTGAGGAGAGAGAGTGATGTGAAGATGCCCAGCAGTGTCAGCCTTGTTTCCACGAGGAGAGAGATGAGTGAGGTAGAGAGAGGGAGGATGAGGAGGTGAGTGAGTGAGTAGTGAGAGTGCATGGAGTGTGTTGTAGGGAGAGAGATAGAGAAAGGGGGGGGTGGTGTGTGATGTGTGTGATAGTGTGTTGTGGTGGTGGTGTGTGTGTGTGTGTGTGTGAGAGAGAAAGGTTTTTGTGTTGTTTTTAAAGTCTTTATGAGAGTGTGTGATATGTGTGCAATATAATAATCTCTTAAAACACTTGCATTGAACACACACACATTTATATGCATATAAACTCGACACACTTACACAAATATAAAGACACACACACACCACACACACACACACACACACACACACACACACACACACACACACACACACACACACACACACACACACACACACACACACACCAAAACCACACACACATCAAACACATACACACACACACACAAAAACATACACACACACACTCCCCCACTCCCCACCTCACCTCTCTCTCTCTCTCTCTCTCTCTCTCTCTCTTCTGTATCACACACACTCTCTCTCTCTCTATCCAGGTGTTGTCGGCTTTATTTGCACCTGTAGGTCTACACTTTACAATTTGATATTAATGCATTTTGCTAGGTGGCCAGCTGCTTGTTCAGAACTCTAACTGAACCAAGCGAGGTGAAAATACTCTGAAACAGAGTTGACTGTCAGCTGGTGAACATAACTCTAGACAGTAACTGTTGTCTGTCGTAGGAGTCATTGGACTGCCGTAAGGTGTAAAGCCGTTGCATTGCAGTTAAGCCGTTGCATTGCTGTTAAGCCATTGCACTGCCATTAAGCTTTGCAGTGCCGTTAAGCGCCTGGCAAGTCCTGACCTGAAGACAGCTGGAAAGTATTTTTAGAACTGGGAGAACCCATTACAATTGTTAGGTGTTCCCCAGCTTAACACACAGGAGGTCACCCCAGAATAATAATGTGTACTTTGTCTCTGGTCATCCTCACACTTGAGTGATTGTGAGACAAGGTACACACTTGGTGAGAAAATGGCATGCAGTATAGCAGTTGTTCACTCCCTGATTCCAGCTGGCTTGATCCTCTAGTCTGTGATGGACTTGATGCCTGGTGGGAATTACTGCAGTACTCAGCTGGAAGGGTGTGTGTGTGTGTGTGTGTGTGCATGTGTGCTGTGAATTTTTTTCTTTGCCATTCATTTATGTAAACAGAATTATGTAACTCTCTTTTTTTTTTGGTTGCATTGAAAACAGTATCTAGCCTTTAGTTTATGTTCCTATTGCCTATCATTTCTCCATTGTCAATAAGTAAATAACACACACACACACACACACACACACACACACACACACACACACCACATTTGTATGTATGACGTGAGCTTATGTTGTACTGTCTTGGGTTTGGTTTTTTATCTTGAGAGATTTGTTGGAAGAAAATCCTCATTTATTTTAGTTTTTCAACAAAGGTTGATATTTGTCTTTGAATGTTTTAGAAGTCAATTTTCATGATTTTTTTTTTTTTTTAGTGAGGGCAGGATGAAAAAAAGTTATGTAAAAATCTTTTATCCTCAATAAAGATTATTTTGACTTGACACATACAGGCATGTGTTTTCAGCTCCCAGCACATCAAGTTATAATAAATACATCTAAAACTTCATGTCAGTCAGTGATATTCAGACTGTCACTGCTTTCCTTTGAACCAGGTTTTTGTGGCAGTTTGAAAATAAAACTTATTCTGGCCATCAGTAATGGAGTACCGGTTTCAGATTTCTGTGGAAATGAACGGGCGTTGCGAAGGAGGAAGTGTGTTCTCATTCGTTAAATTGACCCCCCCAAGAAACAAATTACAAATGGGAAATTGAATTTGTTTGACCCCGGCAGACATCTTGCCCTCAGGGGAGACCAACCCGGATGGGAGATAATTGAAACATATTGATTTTCATGCGGAGTGTGAACCCGAGGCTAGTTTGTGTTTCTTAGGGTCGTGAGTTGTGGTGAAA